>ML110781.1:16839-34441 GCA_003697995.1 Taxidea taxus jeffersonii
CCCCCATGTTTATCTTGGAAAATGCTACCTAGTCTTCTACCAGATGGGGGTTCCCGTAGTTTTCTTTATTTATGTCCCTGATGGGTGGGGTGGTAAGTTTCCTACCACCGATTTGTTTGTTTGTTTGGAATTGTAATGGATGGCGCCCCAGGGATGCTTTTGGGAATGTGTGGGAATGTGTACGCTTCTTTCCCCGAGAAGAAGCTGAGGGGAGAAGGCAGAGGTTGCAGGATGAAAATGCATGCAGGTGGTAAGATGCCACCAAATGACCTTCCAGGGTGGCTGGACAGTCCCCCGCCCCCCCCCCCCCGCTGCCACCCCAAGCAGTGCCTGAGCCGAAGCTGTGACTTCCCCACATCCTAACCGACTTTTGATCTTATCAGAGTTTTTATTTTTGTCAATGTGACCCGTGAAAAGGGCCGTATCCTTGTTGTCTTAATTTGCATCTCTCATGGGCTCCGGTTGGGGCATTTTGCGGCAGGAATCAGGCTGCCTGTGGGGGATGGGGACTGCCTGCTCAGCTTCGCTGTCCTCTGACTCCCCCAAGGCTTCTGCAGCCTCTGGTATTCCAGTGAAGTTTTGGGAATTCGTCATAAGAGGAGAAAAAAAAATCCCAGGTCAGGGGGTTGAATTTTAAATTCTTTTTTCTCACCGTCTGATTGGAGACTCCATCATTTTGTGGTTGATGCCTGAGGTCAGAATGACTTCTTGCTGTGTGTCACCTTCTGAGAAAGAGATTCGGCCTGTGATGCCTCACACTACAGTCTCCCCAAGAATGGTTTTGGTAAAGGGACCCGGGGTCGCTCTGATGGGAATCCTGAGAATTCTTTGCCCTCAGGCCTCCCGCTCTCGTCTCCATCTTTCTCATCCGGTCACCCTGGGGTCGGTGGGTCGGTGGTGGCAGGGGAGAGAGGCCCAGGGTAATTCCGTGACCTCTGCAGACTTCAGATTCCCGTCATCGTCTCCCAGGGCTAAAGCTACCACAAAGCTGCCTCCCGCACCCATGCCTTCCTGTCCCAGCTCCCTTTCCCTCAGGACAGATATAGGCTCTAAGGCTCCCGCCGGGCATGGTTCTCCTTAACGAGGCTTTCCCGGGGCGATTCATAAACTCTATGTGTCTCTCTTCCCGCAGGGCTTTCCAGAGCTTGGCTAGTGACCCCACAGAGCGCTAATAGTGGGTTTTAGGCGCCCACAGGAGAGCACCTTATCTGGGAAAAGGGACTTTTCCAGCCGCTCAGGGGCTGTGCCGACGCAGGATTTCTCCTTATGCACCAGGCAGAAGGGACCCAGAGCGGGGTGACCCATGTGAAGTGGGGGAGGAGGTGTGGGCTGGTCTCACTCAGGCCCCCCTTCCTCAGAGAGCGGCCTGGGCAGCCAGGAGCCCACAGTGGGGTTTGAGTGGGGTTGGGGGGGACATTAGTCAGCTCGAGATCAGTCAGTGCTGGAAGAAGGGCAGCATTTACTGTAAGTTTCTGACTCTGCTCCCACTCATATCTGACCTAGGCTTGTTTCTTGAGTTGATTGTGATTCATTCTTCAGCTCAAACGCACCTTCCTCCAGGCCTCTTTTGCCTTTGGCCTCTTTTCCTTTGGATTGTTCATCCAAAGGAAAACGGGGCTGAGGGAGATCTGGGTCTGGGTCGCCCCGGAAACTGAGGGGTCGTTGGCCCAGACAGTTGGTTTAGCCCAGGCTGGGCCGGGTTGGCCTCATCGGGCTCGTGCGCTGACCCTGGGGGGATGCCCATTTGGGGTCACGGCTGCCATTTTCCAGATGAGGAGGCAGAGGACGGTCTTATCCATTGTGCCAGGACGGGTCAGGGGCTGAGCGGGACCAGCGCTGCAGACCTGAGGGACAGAATGTCAAAAAAGGCAGCTCGGCGAGACCAGTTCTCCAGCTTCCCTCTCTCCTACCCCCTCCCCTAGGGGCTGTTGGGGCGGAGGGAGGGAGGCCTCATTCCAAAATCTTGGCTGTCTAGGGTTGAAAATCACTGGCATTCTCACTGGCCTCCCCGGTGGGGAGGGACCTTTCCTATGCTGCCCAATTCAATTACTCACTGACTTCTTGGGTCTTCTGGGATATTCCTCCAAGTACATTCATTCATAAAATCATAAAGGAGCAGCTTCTCTGGGCCTGGCACGTGCTGGAGTGCTGTGGAAAGGTAAGCCATTATTAAGCTCCTCTTGAATGCTTGGTTCTGTGGGTGCAGAATGAAAGTGAACCGGTCCTTGCCCCCGAGGGTGTGGGAAGTGGGACCCAGAGGAGAGAGACTAGTGCTTGTGGGGAGATCTGCCCCCCGCCAGTGGGAGCCCACAAAGGGCCCGTGCTCACCTCCACCCGCGCTGGAGGGGGACAGCTTTTGACACGGGGGGTGGGGGATGGGGAGAGAAGGGGGTCTGCATGCCGGGTCCCTGGCTTCCCTCCCTGTGCAGGCTGGGATGACAGAGGTGGTCCCGGGAACAAGACAGCCCTTCTAGCAGGTGACCTGACACGGGGAGGAATCCAAGACACCGCCAAGCTTAAGTACCAGGGCAGGGGTCGGGGAGGGGCTCCCTATCCTTTAAAGCCATTCCGTTTTCCGTGGCAGCCGCCGTGTCCCTCCGTGGCTGCTGCTGCTGGGTCTGCTAGCCCCGGGGCTGGTGGATTTTATCCCATTCTGAGGTCCCCCTGAGTGTGAGGCCTGAATCTTTGCTGCCGCCCCAGAACTTTCAGGAGGACCGTGATCTGAATGACTGGCTCAGGCAGCTGGGCCGGGGTTTCTCTAGGGCAGGAGGGGCGTCCGTGAGAAGCGAGGAGTTAGCGGTCACAGAATTTGGACTCAAGGCCAGACCTTGGTAATGTTGACTGACTTGCTTCCACGCTGTCCATCCCTTCTCGTCTCCGTTGCTCTATAACCTTCAATGGCTCCCCACCGCCAAAGGTAACATTTCCCAAAGTTACTTCCAGGGAACAGGCGTTCAGTGAGGAAAGGGTTCCGTGACCACCTAAGATTGGGAAACAATTTGTCTCTCGGCCCCCAGCTTTTCCTTGGCGAGTCAGAGAGCGAGCAAGCACATGAAAGCCTCTAGATTTGAAATGTTAACCTCTCAGATGGCATCCAGTGGTTGCTGGGTTGGTTGTATTTCATTTTGGGGGTTTTTTTGCTTGTCACCTGAGGACAGTGGGTGGACAGTGGGTGGGACCATCATTTGGTGGCACGCCGTGTGGGAAATGACAAGTACGTGCCGCCTGTCTGGCCCCGAGTCCTGGGCCTCTTCTCCTTCTGCTCCCACTGTTCACCCCACAAACCACTGATTTCCCATACTGCTCTGTATTTCCCTCTTCGGGACCTTCTTCTCTGTGGGGCCTTCCGCCAGGGAAGCCCTCCCCTTCCTTCCCTCCTGCCAAGATCTTACTTTCCTTCGAGAAAAAGTGGAAGTGCCCCTCCTCTGAGAAGGTGTCATGACCCCCCCACGCCCGTTCCTGTTCTCTCCCTGTTGCGTGGGGCTCACGTCGTTTTGCTTGGCGTTGGCGATCCCTGTGTTTTTCTCATCGTGTCTCCGAGGTTCTCCTTTGGTCACTTGTGCTGCAGAGGGGTGTGTAGTGTCTCCAGCGGGCCTGTCATGGGAGCTGCGTTCGTGAGCTGGGACCGTCCGGCACTGGCTTTCCTGGGGCCCCCAGTGCCGGGCCCAGCCCCCAGTTCCACCCCAGGCCTTTAGGGAATGCTCAGTGGAAGGGGACATGGCTTTATTCTTGGCCTTCTGGATTGGGGCCATGGTTGAGTTCCCACCCAGGCCGTCATTAGCACCCATTCAGCGGCTCAGAACAACACAGAGGATTATCTTTCCGATCTAGGGTTCCTAAATTCAAAATGGCACTGGGCTGGACTGGAGGTATGGGCAGGCCTGCAGGTCTCAGGAGACTCGAGGGGGGAGATGCGTTGCCTTGCCCTCCCAGCTGCTGGAGGCACGGCACTCTGTGGCTCAGGCTCCTTCCTCCATCTAGCTGCACACCCCTCTCTGAGCCAGTCATCCCCAGCTTTCCCTGATCCAACCCTGGGCTCACTTGCATGATCCAGGATCATCTCCCCGTTTCAAGGTCGCTCCCCTCTGCCACATAAAGAGATGCCATCATCGGTTCTGGGGTTTCGGACGGGGACATCTTCGGAGGGGTGCTCTTCCGCCCACCACAGACCCCTTCTTGTCTTCTTCGATCCCGCAGGGAAGAGTTGCAAGGAGGATGGCCACTGTTCTTGTGAGCGCCAGCTCAGAGAAGGTCTTGGCTGTTCCTCGCATTCTGCCAGCGAGTGCCGGACCCCCTCCTTGGGGACTGTTTCTGGGTCTACTGTCTTGGGTTTATCTCCAGACACAGGCCCGGCTGCATGGGGCCATTTGCACACCCCCCACAGCCCCCTGGAAGCCAGGGGTGGGAACTGGGGGGGAGTTCCCCCTGTCTCCTGCTCTTGGGCGTGAGATCGAGGAGGGATGCGGCCTGCGTGCAGAGACCAGGGATGGACTGTGTGCCTGCGGGTGTGTTTAAGGTTAGGGAGGAGCCCGACTTCAATTTTAGGTGATCCCTTGGCCTAGAGCTCTAGCGTGCCCTGTGGGTAGAGAGCGGGGCTCAGAATCCCCCGGGACCGGGACCGGAAGATGACAAAACCCAGTCTGCTGACAGAATAACCCAGGGCTGTAGTCAGCAGAATACTGGTCCCTGAAAACATCCATCCTTAAAAGCCCTGGAATCTGCGAATATGTCCCCTTACCTGGCAAAGGGGACTTCGTGCCTGTGGTTAGGGGCATAGACCGTGAGAGGGGGAGATCAGCCTGGATTATACAGGGGGGCCCACTACTGTCCTCCCAGGACTCCTTCAAAGCAGAGTCTTTCCTGGCTGGGTCAGGGAGAGATGATATGGAAGGAGAGGGAGATGTGACAGAAGGATTGGCCCCACCAGCGTGGCCTTTGCAGAAGGAGGGGGGCCATCCAGGGAACACAGCAGTTTCCAGAAGATGGGCCTTTACTGATGGGCCGCATAGAGATAGGACCTCAGTTTTCACGGCAAGGAAATGGATTCTCCCCCCACAGCCTCTGGCAAGGATGCTGCCCTGCCCACACCTTGATTTTGGCCGGCTGCCACTTGACCTGGACTTGGGGGTGGGACAAAAAGGGAGGGGCCTCTGAGGGAGTGGCACGAAAGACCAGTTGGAGGGGGTGCTGGACAGGGAGAGTGGGGTGGTCAGGGAACAGCACGTGCAAGGATGCTGGAGGGAGGGGGAGGGTAGGGGTGGAGGTGGGGATGGGAAGAAGGAGGGAGACGGTGCCAGAGGATGAGTCAGGCCAGCGGGGTCTCCTGGGCCGCTGTCCGCACTGTGGACTTCATTCATAGTTTCATTGGAACCCTTCAGCAGGGTGGAGGGAGGAAACCAGGCCTGTGTTTGAGAAGATCCGTCTGGCATCTGCGCTGTGAGTGGGGCCCGGGGCCCGGGGTTGACGGGAGGAAGGCCTTGGATGGCTCCTGGCAAGTGCATGTTGGGGGGTGGTGAGGAAGCTCTGGTGAGCTTAAGGGTAGCACTGAGGGTTAAGCAGGCAGGACTAGTGACACAGAACGTGGTGGATCAGAGCCCGCACAAGACGGGTCGGTCCAGATCCCGGCACTAACACTGTCCAGCTGTGTGATTTTAGGCAAGTTTCTTAACCTTCCCATGCCTCAGTTTCCCCACCTGCAAAATGGGGTAGATGTAAAATGGTCTAGAGTGGGACCTGAGATTTTGCATCTTTAGCTGCTCCTGGCCCAGGCATCTCACCTTGAATGATAGAGGTAGGGATTCCCTGGGCTAGGGGTGGGAAGCTTCTCCCAGCTCTGCCTGCCTCTGGTCTCTTTGTGTATTTTGCATTTGATCTGACTCCCCTGGCCTCCAGCCCCCCACCTCTAGCCTCTTGGTTCCTGCAGGTGCAGCCCAGCTCCTGTTCGCTTCTATGCAGCCGAAACCAGGTGGGGCTTTTTGAAAGTGAAATTTACCAGGTTTTGTAGGGAAAACCAAACCAGCCTGAAAACAGGCAGGTTTAGAAATGGGAAGGTTTCAGGCCACTCTCTTTTTATCTTGATGCCACCAAGGCCAGGCCCCAGTCCTCTGGTTGCACAGCTCATTACCCTGTGGACACCTCGCTCTGCCTCAAGCCTGCTGGGGAACCCCACCCAAAAGCCCCCCTTGCTGTCCCTGGGCTTCCCCCTCCCACTCTCTCCTTTCTGATGCCCCTTCTCTTCCAGGCCAAGGCCAGTTCCCCAGGGGCAGCAGGAACTGATGGGCCATCCAGGGTCTGGGCCCGTGGCCAGGGGGAGACTGATGGCGCCTCACTATCCAGGGGGTCAGCCTTCTTAGGGCTGCCCTAGTGCTGAAGGGGAAGGGCCTGTGTGAATGCGCAGTGGTGCAGGGCAACCTGGGGGCCAACGGGGATATTGCAGAGGAAAAGGAAAGAGCAGGGCCAGAGGTGAGGGCTGTGCCTGGGGCATGGGACTGGGCCAGCTTCTGGGCATCACGGCCCTTCATAGGTGAAGCTTAGGACCCCAGACACCACCTCTCTCTAGTTTATGGGAAGGTGGGGTTGTCTCCCTTACAGGAGCAGCAGCTCCTAGGGAGTATTCGGGGAGCAGGTCAGCTCTCTGATGTGCAGTAGGGGCTCAACGCCCTCGTGGAGTGGTCAGAGTGGCCAGGAGTCCCCTGACCCCAACTCAGATCCTGCCGGCCACCTGCGTGCTACCAGGTGCTACGTTGGGCATGTCCTTCTCCACTCCGAGATCAGTTTCTGGGGAAGTAGGGTCTCGCAGGACTGTTGGGTTCAACAACTGTTGTTGTGACTTCTACAGCACGTGTGCACTGCTCTGGCCCCATTTTCTGGGCGCCTGTAAAACCATGCATGACGTCATAGGCAAAAAAAATTCCCCACTGTCTCTGCCGGAGAAGGCCAGCCACAGCGGTCTGGGGGCATCTGCGGTGGCTGCTGGGGGATGACGCTGAGCTGTGCCTCCATCTGGACTCGGCCTCTGTCGCTCTTCCCTCACAAGCCCCACATGAGAACGAGGCCCCCACTCTCCTTCCAGGGTATCCTGGCTGAGGGCCCCGCGCCCCTGGGAACCCCGAGGAGACAGCGCCGCCTGGTGGTAGCCTTGGATTGACAAGGTTTATTGTGAAAATTGCTGCCATCTCTTTTGAGCACCTGTTACTGGCAGGTGTGGCTTTGTACAATTGCTTTATCTTTCTCTCTCCTTTCATGTAGACATAAAGAATACAGAATCAAATATAAAGTCCATATTCAAATGTCACCAGCGATGTCAATATTCTCCTTTATAGCCCCACTCAGATTCAAAATCCATTCCAGACTTCGCATTCAGCCACACTGTCTCATTAGTCTCCCTATTCTGGAACGTTCCATAGCTCTTCTTTCTCTTTCACAAAAAGAGTCTAGGCCAGTTGTTTTATAGAAAGCCCCTCAGTTTGGGTTTATTTGCTGTGTCCTCATGATTTGATTCAGATTATGGACTTCTGGTAGAAAGACCACAGATGTGACATGGATTCCTTCTCAGCACAACAGACTGTTTTTATTTTAGATGGGCAACCTGTGTCCCAGAGAGGGGGAGAGAACTGGGGTCACAGTGAAGCTCAAGTATCCTCTTGGCACTTAGTTGCTGTGTGACCTCGGGTGGGTGACTGAGCCTCTCTGAGCTGCAGTTTCCTCATCTGTATCATGGGGGGGGTGATCTGGCTCCAGAGGGCTGACAGTACATAAAGGAGGAGATGTGTGACTGGGGTGGGGGGTGTGATAGGCAATACCATGGATTCCCTGTTCTTTTCTGCACCTTCCACTGTCCCCCACTGACTCAGGATATGGTGGCAGGAAGTGGAGGGTAAGAATTCAGGCTCCTGTCAGCTGCACACCCCCTCCCCCACTGCACCCCAGACCCTGGAGAGAGAGCAGGGCCTGGACCTACAGCCTCCTCAGAGTCCATAATTATCAATAAGATGAGTGGGCAGCCAGAAGGGGAAAACCCAGGCCAGCGACCCAGAATTTTCCCCACACTCAGCAGGCCTGAATTTTTGCACCCCCACCCAGCTCCACCTGTAGGCATCCAAGCTCACTTGGTGAAATGTTGGGGGTCAGAGAGGACTCTGTCCCTAGTGAGCCTCCCAGGAGCTCCCCAGTTTACAGGAGAAGAAGGAGATCCTGCTGGAGGGAGGGGGCCCGGTGTGGGTGGGTGAAGAGAGTGTCCTTGAGTCCTGGCCTCAAGTCCTGGGGATCTGGATTAAGTGAGAAAGGAGGTACACAAGTGCCATGGGACTGGTGGGGTGCAAATGTCAGGTTACGTTGATTTCCCATTTATATGGTAACATTCCAGATGTGCAAAAAAAAAAAAAAAGGCGAATGTAATCAAGACTCTACATATCTATCTTCCAGCCACACTGGCCTTCTTCTGCTCTCTGACTTGACAGAAGCATTCATTCATTAGTGTTCACTGTTCCCTTGGCTGGAGAGAAGCGTAGAGAAGCCCCTCAGACCGGCCAGGCATCTCCCCTGTGGGGGAAGGGTTAGGAGATGGCTTCTGTTTTCTCCCCAAACCAAGAAAGCCCATTCATCTCATTCATCCTACACGTGGCCACCTGGGCTCTGCCAAGCACCGCCTGCCCGGGAGGCTGCTGATATAGAGGTAGGACATAGCTCCTCCTTCCCTCTCCCTCTCCCTCTCATCTCCCTTCCTGGAGCCTAGAAACCTGCTTCATGTTCCTCTTTCTTTCTTTTTATTTATTTGAGAGAGAAAGAGAGCATGAGCAGGGGGAAGTGGTAGAGGTAGAGGGACTCCCTGCTGAGCCAGGAGCCCTATGCAGAACTCGATCTCAGGACCCCGGGATCTTGACCTGAGCTAAAGGCAGATTTTTAATTGACTGAGCCACCCAGGTACCCCATGCTCCCCTTTCAATCCACCAGAAGAACAAAGTTCCTCCCCCAGGATGTCAACAGAGCTTTTCTTCTCTTAAGCTCCCTCTGACAAAGGGACTTAACTTTTAAAGAGCCCTGGAACCCTATGGGGGAACTTGTTAAAATGTGTATCCCTGAGAAAAGTGAGTGTTGACCCCTACTTTACACCATGCGCCAAAATGAAAGCTGACAAGGAAGGTTAAGGGATATCATCCAGCAGGTAATGTGGGAGAGCATCTGAATGACATTGGGCTCACAAGTATTTCTTATAAAGGACATTGACCATGAAAGAAAAGATGGATAAGTTGTCCCTCACTAAAACTAAGAACTTCCGTTCATCAAAAGGCTCCCTGGGTGCCTGGGTGGCTCAGTTCATTAAGCATCTGCCTTCCACTCAGGTCATGATCCCAGGGTCCCTGGACCGAGTCCCACCGAGCATGGGGTGTCTGCTTCTCCCTCTCCTTCTGCCCCCCCTTCTCTCTCTCTCTCTCTCTCTCTCTCATTTGCTCTCTCTTAAATAAAAAAATAATCTTAAAAAATAAACTAATTTTAAAAAGGTCTCCCTTAAGAGTGGCACCTGGGGTGGCTCAGTCAGTTGAGCATCTGATTCTTGGTTTCAGCTCAGGTCATGATCTCAGGGTCTTGGGATCAAGCCCTGTATCAGGCTCCATGCTCTGTGTGGAGTCTGCTTGGGGTTCTCTCCTTCTCCCTCTCCCTCTACCCCTCCCTGGACTGACATGTTCTTTCTATCTCTCTTTCTAAAATAAAATAAATAAAATCTTTTTAAAAAAAAAGAAGGGCTCCCTTAAGAAAGTGAAAAGGCAAGCCACAGAAGGGGAGAAGATATTTACCATTCATTTATTTACCAAAGGGTTTGTATCCAGAATATATAAAGAGTTCCCACACATCAATAAGAAAAGTCAGACAATCCAATTAAAAAAAAAATAAGAAGACCTGAATGAGTATCTTATAAAAGACAATATCCAAATGGCTAACAAACATGTGAAAAGATACCCAACATCATTACGCGGGGAGAAATGCAACATAAAGGATACAATGTAAGGCCATTGCACACTCAGCACCGTGGCTAAAATTTTTAAAACTGACTCTACCAAATGTTGACAAGGATTGGGAGCGATTGGAACACTTACACACTGCAGTGAAGGGTCAGTACAGTTTAGAAAACTATGGAGATTCTATCAAAGCTGACACACTTTATGACCAAGCAATTCCCGCCCCCCGCCCCGGGGTGGAGTCCAATAGAAATATATACATTTGTGCACCAAAATATATGTCTAGGGCTGTTCCTAGTGGCATTATTCATAATGACCAGGAGTGGAAACAACACTAAGGTCCATCAAGAGTAGATGAGATAAATCAATTGTGCGTATTCATTCATGTGATGCAGCACTATGCAGCAATGAACTTGAATGAACGGCTGCCATTTGCAACAAAGCAGGTGATTCTCACAATGTAATGTTGAGTTAAAGAAGCCAGTTGCAAGAGAACAGAGATCATTCTACCTACTTGAAGCTCAAAAGCTGAACAAGACCAGTCGGGTTAGCGGGTGCCTTTTGCATGTAGTTCATGGGAAGGGGCACGAGGGAGGGTGCTGGGTGCCAGCAATGTCCTGGTCCTTGATCTGGGTGCCAGCTGTGAGACATGGTCACACTGGAAAAATTCAGTGGGTACGTCCTTGAGATGTGTGCACTTTTCTGTAGAGCGTGTTAGACCACAACAAACAGATTTACTCTATTGCTGGGTCCGTGCCAGAGGCCAGGTAGGAGGCAACTGAATTAACTAATCCAGGGGAGGGAGGATGGGGACCAGGACCAGGTGGAGGAGGTGGGGGCGGGGAGAACATTGGTCCAAAGAGGCCAAGAGAGTTTGCTGATGGGTTGGATGTGAGCATGAGAGGAGAGGGCAGAGCCCAGGTTTTGGGCTGAGTTCTGGAAGGCTGGAGTTGCCATCATCCTCCTCCCTCCTGGTGGAGCGGGTCGGAGGCAGGTGTGAGATCATGTGTTCCCATCCCGAGTCTCTCCTAAAACTTGAGGCTCTGTCTTAGGCCTAGTGATGACAGTGATTGGAGACCTGGCCTCCTGGGATCTGAGGGGCAGGAGGGATGAGTGTCTGGGACCAGCCTGGTCTTACCAATGTATCCCGCCCTCAGGACGGAGTTCGGAGGAACACCTGCGAGGAAGGCCCCAACCACTCCTACGACCAGACTACTGGGAGGTGCTGTTACCGCTGCCCCGAGGGTGAGTGGGGGTGCTGGGGAGGGACGGGATGGGTGGATTTTTGTCTTCAAGGTATAAAACTCCGGGGTGATTGGTGAATGGGCAAGATGAAAGCCCATGTTGTCATCATCACGTTGGCTCTAGATTTCTGAAGCTTTTGCTCTTAGTTGCTGGCTGACCCCTTATGAACCCTTACCATACGTACGCCGGTCTGAGAGCTTCAGAAGCATTGCACGAGCTCCTCAGTATCCTTTATTAATCCCATTTTGTAGATGAGGCTGTCGAGGGTGCTGTAAGCTTAGGTAGCTGGCCCAAGGTCACAGAGCTGGGAAATGGGGGAGCTGGCCGGGGGGCGGGGCAGAGCCCAGGGCTCTGGGACCCTGGAGCCTGGGCTCTCGACACCCCCAGATTGCCCCTCATTTCTGAGTCTGGAAGCCTTTGCAGTCCTCTTTTCCAGCCCGGAACGCGCATTTATCTCTGGGCCAGTGGAACCCTAAATCTCTCTGGAACCTGGCTCCCTGCTCAGTGCGCATTCCTGGGAGGCTCACCCAGCCCCAGCGCCATGACTGGCTCTGAGTAGATTATCAGCTTGCCCATGCTCACCGGGCTGGGGCGGCTCTGGCCGGAAGAGACGAGCAGCCAGAACGGGATGGTGAGGCACTGTCATCCTTGTGGTTGTCACCAAAATTCCCAAGGCACTTTCAGTGGTCTTGGCTGGGTGGGACACGAGCTAGAGCTGAACTGTGGTCTCTGATCTCTGGCACAGAGGCTTGAGCAGGAAAGACACTGATTCTGGCTGTGGAGGGCGGGAGGACTGGCTCGTGCTTGGAGGACAGGAGGCCACTGGAAGTGGGGGTGACTTTCAGGATAGGTAGGGGCTCACCGACCCATCCTCTCAGCCTGCCAGCTTTGCTGTCTGGAGGGAGGCTCCCGGCCATGGTGTGCAAAATCATCCAGGGTAAGTGGCCTGAGCTGGACGGGAACCCCAGTCTGTCCCTAGACCTGCAGCCTTTCTGCTCCACCACAAGGGCGGACTGAGCCCAAGCTCAGCACCCCCAAGGACCCAGAACAACATTTTGGAAAAGAATTGAATATTTTCTATTTCCAAAAATGTTTCCAAGTTGTCATGATAGGGGGAAAAAGTAGAACTTTATTGGATTTTCTCATTTTATTTTATGGGTTAGTGTGGGTTTTGATGTACACATGAGGTGGACTCCTGTGCCTGCCTGGCCAGCCCCCACCAACTCCCCATAAGCCTGCTCACCCCCCATCTAACCCTTCACCCACTGACTTGCCTGCCCTCTCCTCCCCCATCCTAGGTCCTTCACCCCCCCATTCCTTCTGACACCCGCCCCTACTCATGCCCCATCCAGCTCAGGCTGCTCTTGCTGCCATGACAGAACACCATAGATGGGGAGTGTAGGGGGGGGGCTTGGGGATGGGGAGGGGCACGTCCACTAAGGACATTTGTCTCCAGACCATTCTGGAGGCTAGAAAGTCCAAGATCAAGTTTCCAGCAGGGCTTCTGGTGTAAAGTCTCCTCTTCTTGGCTTGCAGACAGCTCCCTTGTCACGGCTGAAGGAGAGAGAGGAGTGGGGAAGAAAAAGAGAGAGAGAGAGCGAGAAAAGAGATACATTTTCCTCTTCCTCTTATAAGGACTACCGATCCTGTTGGATCAGAGCTCCACTCTCATGACCGTATTTGTCCTTAATTACCTCCTGAAGACCCTATCTCCAAATAAAGTCACACTGGGGGTTAGGGCTTCAGCATATGGATTGGAGGGGGACACAGTTGGGCCACAGCACCATCCCCCTCCTATGCGGCCCCATCCCCCCACCTACTCCTCCCTTCCTACTTCCGTGTGCTCTTCTGCCCATCCATCCAACAACCATTTATTGCTTCATCTTATCATGAGGTCACTCATCACCTTTTCCACACTTTTTCCCTTGGCCTTTCTTCTGTGCTTTCAAGTCTCTAGGCCCTTGACATGCCTGTCTGCCCTGGGATGCCCTCTCTCACAGTCCCGGTACCGCCTCCTCCAGGAAGCCTTCCCTCACCAGCCCAGTGCTGTGTGTCGGGGGGGCACACTGCTTCTCCCCAGGACAACAGCAGTCAGGACAACCGCAGCTCAGGGCTCTGTGACTTTCCACAGGACCCATAATTCCAGCTGCGGGAAGAAAGACAGACACTTTGTTCCCACACCCTCCAGCTTCCTTCACCACTGCCTGGCACAGTCCCCACAGGGTGTAGTGGGCGGAGACAGAGTGACATCTGTGTCCCCAGCGCCCTCCACTTCGATGCTGTGACTTGGGAAGAGAGGGCTGCCGTCCCCCCACGTTCTCTCTCTGTGGCCCAGTGACCGGGGGCGGCTGAGCGCCTCTTGCTGGTGTGGTGGGCGGGGCATTTTGCTGGAGTTTTATTGACCCGGTGCTTCCGGCAAGCAAGAGGAAAAGAGAAAAACCCACAAAAACCCCTTCCTCGGTCTCTGGGGGAAATTTTCTGACATTTTGCCCGCCCTGTGCGATCAGGCTCAGCTCAGCTGTGTGGCACTGTTGGCCGGAGGTGGGTTGCTGGAGGAAGGAAATTGGGAGACCTTTGAGACTGAGAAGTTTAGATGTCACTGAGTCTCTCCTCTCACCCAGCCTCTAATGCCCTTCATAGCATCCTTGACAGCTGCTCCCTAGTCCTCTGCTTACACACCCTCAGTGACGAGGAGCTCACTCACTGTTTCATAACAAGGACAATTATTGCTGATGGAACATGCTCTGTGCTGGCCAGAGTGCCAGCCCTTCACCTGCATTAGCTTACTGAATCCTGACAGGAAACCCAGAAAGGAAACTTGGGACTTGGCTCAGAGATTTTCCCACGGTCACATGCTAGTAAGTAGCCCGCGGGGGCCTTATTAGAGCCCCTATTGACTATCTCAGAAGGTCTGAATCTGACTAACTCAGAAACCTGAGCTCTTTCCCCTGAGCTGGTGCTGACCCCCAAGAGAGAGCATGTCAGCGAGGAGCCCCTACGGGGGCTACAAACCCCCTCCTATTCTGCCCCTTCCTTCCTGGATCACCTTCTCCTTAGTGCCCAGAGTGGGAGGAGGGGAGCCTACAGATGTGTGAGGCCTGACTCTTGTGGGCGTGGAGGGACATCGTGAAGCCAGGTCCCACGTTATGCAGAGAGCATGGCTTGCTTGGGGCTGTGTGAGTGTATCCCATCTTGTCCCAGGAGCAGAGGGAATTCTCCAAGGGCTGTGAGCAGGAAGGAGGAAGAGGAGGCCTCCTTGGCCTTCCGGCCCTTGGCCAGGCTTGGGAGGCCCACGGTTCCTTTCCCCGTCTGTTCTCCCTCATTCACCAAGAGGGACACATGACCAACATCTTCCAGTTCCAATTCCAGAGCCCAAGAAGAAAGCATCCAATGGTACTGATAAGCCCAGATGTCCACCCTGGCCCTGGGCCACTGCTTGAGGGAGAGGACAATTCTCCAAGAAGGGCAGCTTGTGGGCTAGGAAGCCCTTCCAAAATGTGTCTATTGCCCCAGGCTGTTAGAATTTGGGGTGGTGTTGCTGGTAGCCATGGGAACACACTCCCAGGGCACCTGACCTGACTGAGGGGTCCTCCTTGAGGAAAAGGAGTCCTGGGAATGAGCAGGGGTTGGCTGGGCCAAGGTGGGGAGGGGGCATGCTCTGGGTAGAGGCACAGAATATGCAGAGGCCTCGCGGGAAGCAGGATGGACTGCTGGAGAACTGGGAGGGTTCCATTTGGCAGAAGGCTGAGCCCAGGCTGTGTAGGGGGAGTGGAGGAGGGTCTGGCGGCCAGACCAAGTGCAGAGCAGTTCTCAGTGTGAGAGTTTCTTTGGCCAAAGCAGCTGGGGCCTGGTTGCCTGATGTTGCACCAGAGGTGGGGGTGGGGGTACAGGAATATTAGCACAAACTTTGACAACATCTGGAGTCGGCAAAGCGCCCTGAGATGGAGGGGGTGTGGCTGGAGACAGATCGCGACGGAGGGACCCAGTCTAGCACAGCCTCCGCAGGCCCTGAGCCTTTCTCCGCCGTTTTTGTTTCTGATTTTGAAAGTGATTCAGTGCAGAAAATCTGTGTGGAAAATGGGCAAAGAAGAAAATAGGAATGAATCAGGGCTCATAATTCTTTTGCTCCGTCTGCTCCAGCTCCCATGGACTTTCTGTTCTTGGCATGTTCTGTTCTGTCCCCAGGGCCTTTGCACAGGTGGTTTCTTCTGCCTGGAGCGATCTTCCCACAGCCTTCTGCACAGCTGCCTCTTTCTGTCCTCAGGGACTCAGGGAGGCCTCCCTGACCCCTCTCTCTGGAGCTCTCCTGCCTCTTCCTCTGCCTTCTCTTTTGGCTCCTGCTCTATTTTCTTCCAAGTTTGTTCACACACTGGAAACTGCCTTGCCATTTTCCTTCTGTACTTGCTTGCCTCTCCTCCTCTAAGCTCGAGGATAACCTCTATGGAAGTAGGGATCTCACCTTCTCCAATTTCTAAGTTCAGTGCCTGGCACAGAGGTGATGGTCAATAAATGTGAGTTGAGTGAAAATAGAATCCCACCATGAAGTGAGTCACTTGAGTCCTTGAATAGATTTTCTGGAGCAGGGGTGGGTTCTAGAGTTCACCCCAAACAGCCCTTGGCACCGAGAGGTGATTTTAAAAGGATCCAGAGAGGGGAACTGGATGGGGTCAGAAGATCAGGAAAATTCCACTAGGGATTTGGTGTTTCAGCTAGGGGATGGAGTTTTCACTAGGGGATGATGTTTCAGCCTGAGCTGGTTGGCTACAGAGGGTTCCCCAGTGGGTAGAAATGGAGAAGGATAGGCTCCTCAGCCTGGGCGAAGAACATTTGTATTCATTCCCTAGGGCTGCCATCAACAAAGTACCATGAACCGAGCGATGGACACAATAGAAATGGGTTGTCTCACAGTTCTGGAGGCTAGAAGTCCAAGATCAATGTGCTGGCCTGGCCATACTCCCTCTGGGCTCTAGGGAAGGTTCTCGCCCGTCTCCCAGCTTCTGGTAGTTCCTTGGCTGGTGGCAGCATGAGTCCAGTCTTTATCTGGCTGTGTTCCCATGTGCACGTGTGTCTTGTATCCAGATTTTCCCCCTTTTTATCATCTTGGATTAGGGCCCACCCCAATGACTGCATTTTAACTTAATTACCTCTGTACGGACCCTGTCTTCAAATAAGATCACATTCTGAGATACCAGCAGTTAGGGTTTCAGCATGTCTCTTTCAGGGGACGTAATTCAACCTATTACAACATTCCAGGACATAGGACGGGTGCCAGAGAAAAGACCAAGTTACCCAGTGGTGGCTGCAGCTTAGAGCCCATGAGGGGAGCCACGCACGGTAATGCCAAAGCAGGAATCAGAGCCAGAGGAAGGCCTGAGAATTCGAGGCTGGGTCCATATTGATTAGGTGGTCAGAGCACATTATCGATCAGATCTCACAGTGCCAGGCCCTGTGAGAGGGGAATCATTGGTGAGCAGAAAGGCAAAGATTCAACCTTGAGGAGCTCACAATCATGGGAGGAATTCAGATACTAAGACTATGTATCCCACAAATAAGTGTGATTACACATCTAAATTAAATAGATTACAGCAGACAGGCACAGGAGGGTAAGGTACGTGGATCTCTGATGGTTTATAACAGGGGTCTTGACCAAGTTGCTGACAAACTGACATCCTGACAATGATGTGAAGGCTGAGCAAGGGTTTACCAGGGGAAAGGGGAGAGGTGCATTTGTGGCAAAGGGCCAGCTTACGCAAAGGCCCTGAGGTTGGAAGGGAGCATGGCCCCTTTGGGGGACATGGAGATTCCAGTGTGGCTTGAGATTAGACAGTAAGGGAGTTGTAGGTGGGCAGAACCTCCTTAACCACAGTAAGGACCGAGAGCTCTATCCTGGGAGCCATGAGATGGCTTTGAAAGTTTTAGGCAAGGGGTGATGGGGTCACATTTACTTCTCTGCAAGACCACTGGGGAGCTACAGAAATTTTCTGAGCTAGAGGATGCCAGCCATCAAGCTAGTATTTCTGAGAGGTTCTTACATATTTTTCTAGAGCAGGGGCTTCCCTTGGGGTCCAGGGACCCCTCAAGTGTCCATGGGTAGATTTCAGGGGGGCCTAAACCTGAATGAGTTCACTCCTTTTCATCAGCCTCTGACTAAAATGCCCTGTATGCTTCCTTCCACTACGGATTAAGACAGCAAAGCACAGTAATGTTATGGTAGTGTCTGCAGCTTCCCCCACAGTAAAGTCAGATATCCTCCTCATATCTTGCAGGGATACCACAGCTGCCCCAGATAATCACGAAACGTTATTTATGCTCATCGGTTACTTTGAAACGATGATATTCATTAGATTTTTATGAAATGAGTTTACAAAGAATCACAGATATTGCCATCACTTACATTATTA
>ML110782.1:0-46110 GCA_003697995.1 Taxidea taxus jeffersonii
GTGCGGCCCCCCCAAAAAAACTGCTTTTCTCACATATATGAATCACCACTGATTAGCCTTTAGCTTCTTTAAGATTTTATTTATTTGACAGAGACACAGCAAGAAAGGGAACACAAGCGGGGGGAGTGCAAGAGAGGGGAGAAGCAGGCTTCCTGCTGAGCATGAGCAGGGAGCCCCATGCAGGGCTGTCTCAGGACTCTGGGATCATGACCTGAGCCAAAGGCAGATGCTCAGTGAATGAGCCACCCAGGTGCCCCACCTTTAGCTTTCTTTAAAACCTTCTGATAATCCTGTTTTGTTCTAGGAAATATGTCTGTTATGATAATTTCTATAGATGATTCTGGTTTTTGGTGTGTTTTTGCTTTTGTTTTTTTTTTAAGAGATCCCAATTAGGCAGAGAGGCAGGCAGACAGAAAGGAGGAAGCAGGCTCCCCGATGAGCAGAGAGCCCAATTCGGGGCTTGATCCCAGGATCCTGGGATCATGATCTGAGCCGAAGGCAGAGGCTTTTACCTACTGAGCCACCCAGGCGCCCCGATGATTGTTTATTGTATGAACTTACTTTAAAGTTCAGGAACAAATGGAATATTACTGTATTCCTTCTAATTGGATATAGTAAAAATGTTTAGTATTGGTGCTAAACAACTCAAATTTTTGAAAAAAAAATGTCACAGGACTTTTAAATAAATTTTAAATAAATTTAATGCCTTACAGTTTTATAGGAATTAGATAGTAATGATATATCTAACCTTGGAAAATAATAGGATTTATTTTATGGTTTGATGAATAATAGAATTTTGTCAAAACATTGATTTCCAAGGTAGCTGGAAGTTACTTGAAATTATAGATAGGCTGTTTACTAATATTGCCACAGACTTGCAGTTAGATAGTGAGTTTTGTTTTGATTTGTTTTGTTTTGTTTTAACTCAGAGGTGAATCAGAGGCAAATAGTTTGTTACCAAATCTGTGAAACTTTGTGACCAGACTTGGGTCATAATTGGCTATGTAAGAATTCTCTTCGTCCAAAAAAAAAAAAAAATTCTCTTTGTCATCCTTCTAAAAGAAGGATGTGAATTACTGTTTGTGTTGTTTTGTTTGTTTTTAGGGTCCACCAAAATATATAAAATCTGTTCTTAAAAAAGGAGATAAAACAAACTTTCCCAAAAAGGGTGATGTTGTTCACTGCTGGTATACAGGAACACTACAGGATGGGACTGTTTTTGATACTAATATTCAAACGAGTAAGTCTAAATGTACTCTTATCTTTTTAGCTTTAAGGTCTTGCAAAATATGTACGTGGTACATGAACAGTTGGCTGTACCTTTCTCTTGGCTGTCACTTTTTTCCAGAAGTCTTTTGCACCTGTGATTTACTTGGACTCAGAGTTCTTCAGTTCACTATTTATTAGCCGGGTGATTAACTACTTCTTGGTCATTGGGAAGCAGAAATTAAGCTTAGTCTAAACTCGGTTAATATCCCAAAGTTGAGGCTTTCATATTTAATGTAAAAGGCAGAGTGTGCTTTAGTAGTGTAAATATAGGTCTTTACCTTCTCTCTCCTTTTAGACCATAACTATTTTACACACAAAATTTTCTTGGTTCATTAGCTTTCTGAATCTTTCTTTTCAAATGCATAATATGCTAAGTTCTAAAATTAAAGACTTAAATCGCTCTGTTTTTCCACTGGAACTTAATTTCATCATGCATTATAAGAAAAATTTGTTTTACAGGTTCAAAGAAGAAGAAAAACGCCAAGCCTTTAAGTTTTAAGGTTGGAATAGGCAAAGTTATCAGAGGAGTAAGTAAAAATGGCAATGAATCAAGAGGTATTTTGGCACATGCTACATGTGGTATGGTGCCATAATTAGGATTGGGGATATGATGAACAGTCTTTGGAGTCTGACAAATGAGGTGCTGTCATTGCTAACTGATCGGGCCCAAGTTTTCTGGGTCTTAGTTATGGACACTACAGTCTTCCTCAAGGTTGCTGAACAATTAAATGAGCGTAACTACAGCACATAATATAATGAGACTCAAGTATTATTTTCTTTATGTCTGCCCCTTTTATTTTTTCATCATAAATTCTTCACCAGAAAGTTTGGCTTTCTAAATTTATATTTAAGATTCTTGTAAAATGTTACAGAGATTGTTGTACCACTTTCACATCAAAGAGAAAGGTAAAATACCTGTCTCACTTAAATACTTAATGATTGAAGCAAAAGTTTGTTCTGGGCCTTTTCACTTCTCACAGCCGGGATTCAGACACTGGAAAATCTTTCAAATATAAGCATGCTTTTTTTAGCTACCCTTACTTACATGGAGAGATAATAGAAGGAAACTGAGAAAAGGGGAAGGTAGAATTGAGTTGTACTGACCAATGCAGTGTACGAGAGGAGGTAATAGAGCAGGGCTCATTACTGGCTTCACTGAATCAAGTTGTTATTCCAGGGCCCATTTATTATTAAAATGTCTTTATTCACAACATCAAACATAACTGAAATGCCTATTAAATGCACTGAGAACCCTCCATGTTATTCTTTTTACTGTGGGTAAGTCCTAAAAAACAGCTCAATCATATTCAGAGCCCCAGATTATAAAACATCTTAAAACTAAAGATGTAGTTGAAAATAATCCTAACTGCTACCTGATTATACCAAATTGATAATAACTGTATACCAAGTTAATCAGTTGTTTCCATGACTAATTTGCTTGTGTATTTCTTCTAGTGAACCGTATTAATTTCCATTATATAACAGATCTCTATCCCTTGAGTTTTATCAGAGTATATGATCTTAGTCATATTTACCTTTGCATCCTGTAGATTTTAACTGTTTTTAGTAACTTCCTTTAAGATCCAGGGCATATGGTTGTCTCAGTTGGTAAAGCATGTGACTTATCTGGGGCTTGTGAGTTCAAGCCCCATGTTAGGGGTATGGTTTACTTAAAAAAAAAAAAAAATACATATATATATATAGATATATATTTATATGTGTGTGTGTGTGTATATATATATTTTTTTTTTCCAAATTTGGACAGATGGAGTGGCAACACAGAAACCTGTATCATGTCTTTGAATAGTTTGACCTTCTACAGAAGGTCAGTGCCGTAACATATAGTTTATATTGTGTGTGCCATCCTGACTCCACAATATAGTGATTTTAAGACGATTCTGTTTTTAGTTTATCCCTCTAATATAAGTCAGAAGCTTGCCCTAGGATATATCAAGTGTATCAAGTTTTTTATATTACTAATAAACTAGTTTCCATAACTTAAGATAGTTAACATTTTAAAAAGTGCTTTCACACTGTAGCATTTGAAGCATATATTGCACTAAAAAATTATTAACATATCTTTTTTTTTTTTTTCATTGAGGAAATAAGACAAAGATTCACCCAAGGACGTTGCCTTACAATATAGTAAAATGCAGTAACAATGCTTTTTGGTATATTTGGTCTTCTAGTTTTTCATAAGTATTTTTTTCAATTGTCATTAGTTTTTATTTCATGTTCTTGCCTTTAGTGGGATGAAGCACTCTTAACTATGAGTAAAGGAGAAAAGGCTCGACTAGAGATTGAACCAGAATGGGCTTATGGAAAGAAAGGACAGCCTGATGCCAAGTATCCTTTTTTCCTTTGTGAATAAAGAAAAAACACGAAGACCACCTGAATGTATAAAAGATATTGTTTAGGTTAACCTGGAGATCAGGAATCATGTCCAGACTAGTATTCCTGATATCTAGATGCTTCTGCATTAGCACTGTCAATATGGACAGAAGTTAATATATTTCATTGAGGAAAAAGTGTGCAAACTTGAGCTAGAATAGATTCTTACCTTTTTTTCCCTCTTGAACTCAAGTTTTTTTTATTTTTAGAGGTAAACTATGAGGTTTTAAGTTTTCATCTTTGAAAGGCAGTTGTTACTGTATGAAGGATTTACTTTAAGGAGTTAAGATGTCCAGTACAAACAACTGAAGCAAGTTATAGGATACAAGTATGGCTCATGGTAATTTTATGCTAAAGTATAATTTCAGGCAATTAATGGGTACTCAAAGCTTAGAAATGGAAAACATATTGAGGATTACCAGTTGTGAAATTGAGACCATGGGTCCAACAATGTATAAGCATCTGTGATTACTACTACTAATGGTAATACTTTTCTGATAGGCCTGGTTTGTGAAAATTCAAAAGCCATGCCTCCTGACCATGTCAACCAGAACAATCCAATAACTAAGTGAGAAGGTAGATTTTTATGTTGTTAGTTCCATTCCTATTGGACTAGTTGGATCAGTTAAAGTAACTTTTAAAAAATTTGGAAGTCCTCTCCAATTTTATCAGTTAAGATTATTTGGGAATATAATAGTCCTCTTCTATACCATCAAAACTAGATGGCCCAACTACAGCTCCCCCTTTCTCTCATGTGAAGTATCTCAGGACCAATCAAATAAAAATCACACTTCTCTGAGTTCAGTGTCTTAAGATTCATAGCAAATATCAGGCATTACCTCATATGAACTTTGATTTAATATAACTTACACACCCAACTAGATAGAAATCACTTATTTTTTAAGCACTGAGTAGCAGTCTTCATTAGGTGGTGGCTAAATTGGGAGTACTGATGATGCATCCAGGAAAGGAATATCCTAGTTCAAGCTCAACCTATCTAGTTGGTCTATACTAATAGGTTATAATCATCATTCACAAAGATATTTTTAGAAATCACTAAGCTAGTAGGTATTAGCACCTCAATCAGTCATAAAGCTCTTCTCTTTGGGGTTGATACCCAATATCTATTATATATAATTCTAATTTTAGACTGAGGTTATTGGGAATGAAGGAAGTAATTTTTATCAAATTTACCTTGACTTCTTCAACAGAATTCCACCAAATGCAAAACTCATTTTTGAAGTAGAATTAGTGGATATTGACTGAAATAGCAGCAATGCTTCAGATATAAAGACATCAGCAACAATAAAACATGGCCTTGAAGAAACTTATGTAACTAATTAGAGCTGGTTACTATTGTAAGGGAAGAGTCAACTGGAAAATTCAAGAGCTCAGATATTGTTTACCCAATCCCCAACTTTTAATATATGTAATCCATTATAATTCCCTAAAGTTTGAAATATTTTACTACAGCTCTGTAAAATACCGGTTAAGGAGAAATGACTTTCCTTTACCTCATGTTGTAAACTAAAAGGCTCAATAAAAACATATTCAGTGTCTTGCATTTGTTTGGTGTTAATATATAAATGTTCTGATGAGGTTAACCAGAGCTAAGGCTTAATCAGAACAGGTAGTTATAGTAAAATTATCTAGACAGCTTTGCCAGGGACACTCCTCTTAAAATCTTTTTTCTAAAGAGCTTTTAAGACCTTTTTAAGATTTTATTTATTTATTTTAGAAAGAGTGCAGGTACATGAGCTGTGGGGGAGGGCAAGTAGAGAAGAGAATCTGGAGCCAACTCCCCACTGACACACGGCTCAATCTCCCAACACTGAGATCACGACTTAAGTGGAAACCAAGAGTTGGACGCTCAACTAACTGAGCCACCCAGACGCCCCTCCTCTTAAAATTTTATTTTATTTTTTTAATTTTTTTTTAAAGATTTTATTTATTTGACAGACAGAGATCACAAGTAGGCAGAGAGAGGAGGAAGCAGGCTCCCTGCTGAGCAGAGAGCCCGATGCAGGGCTCGATCCCAGGACCCTGGGATCATGACCTGAGCCGAAGGCAGAGGCTTTAACCCACTGAGCCACCCAGGCGCCCCTTAAAATTTTAAAATAAGTAGTCCTGTATAGTGAGAAGACAAGCAGAGAAACTGAGGACACAAATAAAGCTAAATAGTTTAATTCTGGCAAGAAGATAATAACTAAATTCAAGAAAAGTATACTTCAAAACCAATGAATCACTAATAATGAATAAAGTTAATATTGTTAAGTGATCCAGCCCCCCCAATAAATTCATAACAATTTGTTGAGGAGTCTTCAGTTTTATTACAAAAATGAAGATGATCAGTTTGATCAAAATGAAAGCTTGCTCACAAGTTTTACATGAATATTCTAAATACAAAGTCTCCTGAAACAACATACTTTTGATATGATTTTCATTTTTTAAAAGGGATGCAAACACTCCATTTTTCATTTATAATCTCTATCCCAAGACATAGTATTTAATAATGTATCTTTTCTGCAGTTAAATCCAAATTCACAAGGATAATTGAAACGGACAAAACCTTGTCATCAAAGGGTAAAAATCCATTTTTTTTTTAAGAGGTAAATCCTTAATAACCAGCCCTTATGTGTTTTCAGAATCTTGTACTAGACTGACATGATTTACAGTCAGTTTTTTTTTTTTCCTACCCCTTAAGGCTACAAAACTGTTGCGAATGCATTGCAAAAGAATTCTAGACCACTTAATGCAAAAATCAAAAAAATAGTTCTCCAATAAAAAGTAAATTTTATAAACGGTAGGAAATATCTGTGGTAAACTACTAAGTGACATTTTCCCCTATTACTAAACAAATCATGTTACACAGAAACAGGAAGACAAGTTATCAAATACAACATGTTTATGCTATGTTTACATCCCTCATTAAAAAAAAATAATTTCGTATTTTTCACACATTCCATCTGATATATTTTCTCATCAGGTTGGAGGGGGAGGGTAATACTGTCCATAATTCCAAGGATTCTGATAATTGTACTGAAAGGAAAAAGCACACATGTTAGCATGCTAAAACTGGCTGATTCCATTTATAAAAGATATATTTAAGAAAAAAGGCATGTGTTCACTGCTAACAATTGTAAGACTTAACCACAAAAAATAATTTATTATACAGTCTGGAGTAGAAATTGTTTAAAAAAAAAGAAAAACCCATCCTAACTTATGCTTTTCTAACTAACACCGATGAACAAAAAGTTAAATTATGTGAACTCACTTGATACCAGGCACTGTAATTATATGCAGCTTGATTTGCCTGTAAATCACCATCAATCATCTGTGTAGATGATGAAGTTGTGTCTTCTGTGTGAACTTTCTTTTCCTCTGGTTCTTCTGATCTAAATAAAAGGACAAAATAGAAACTTTCAAAATTCCCACAGGTAAGTACTTTTAAAACAAATGGATGAATGTGTACATTTGTACCTACGTACATTTATTTTAGTAAAATTTTTAACTACTCACTTTTGTATGATTTTTTAAAATTGTGAATATAAAGTATCTAAACTACCACAATATGAAGGTAACATGTAAAAATATTTATCTTTAAAGGCATTTCCACAATGAAATGTCTTCTTTTAAGTATCCCTTCGTTACATACCCATTTTCTGCTTTCCTTTTCAAAGAATCCTGTTCTTTTAGGAGTGTTTGATGTTCATCATAAGCATTCAGAAGCCTGAGAGGGAAGGAGGAAAAAAAAAAAAAAACAGCCTCTGGAATATACAAAAACCAAACTTAAATATAGTAAGTTTTGGACTTATTTCCACTTGGAAACAAAAATATGTTGCAGTGAATATCCACTGAACCAATAAGCAAACTTCCCAGCTACCTTTTCCAATGTATTTCCTTTGGGAAACCATTACTCTGCGTTTGCTTCTCAGCCCACCTGATTCAAATGGGGCTTCAGGGATTCAGGACTGGCCAATTACAGTACATCCCCTGACCAATATGACCCAAATGAAGATGTTTAGTAAGTCCTGGGATTCTTGAGCTATTAGAAAAATGCCTGTTCTCTGTACTACAGTTGGCTGAAGGTGATGAGATATTGGTCAAGAGCTACCTTTGGTTATCATTTCTAACACAGCCCACCTAAGAAATTACTACACAACTAAGACAGTGACTTTGAGCGTCTGTTTTTGTCAGTGCAAAGAATGAGTCCTGACCATTCTGTAATTTATATACTTTAAGATCTAATTTAACAGTGCTTATTAAGATACCTGACACCAGTTAGGATAAATTATATTTAAACATTGGCCATGAGGTAAATTCAATTAAAACTAATACAAAATGGGGCACCTGGGTGGCTCAGTGGGTTGAGCCTCTGCCTTCGGCTCAGGTCATTATCTCAGGGTCCTGGGATCAAGCCCCAAGTCGGGCTCTCTGCTCTGCGGGGAGCCTGCTTCCCCCCCCCTCTCTGCCTGCCTCTCCGACTACTTGCGATCTCTCTCTGTCAAATAAATAAATAAAATCTTAAAAAAAAAAAAATACAAAACTATAGGGGTACCTGGATGAGTCAGCCAGTTAAGAGTCTGCCTTTGGCTTAGGTCATGATCCCAGCATCCTGGGATTGAGTACCGCATCAGGATCCCCGCCCAGTAGAGAGCTACCTTCTCTCTCTCCTGCCCTCTCCCAACACCCCACAACCTGCCTGTGCTTGCTCACTCTCTCTACACTCTCAAATAAATAAAATCTTTTTTTTTTTTAAGATTTTATTTATTTGACAGAGATCACAAGCAGAGAAGCAGGCAGAGAGAGGAGGAAGCAGGCTCCCTGCTGAGCAGAGAGCCTGATGCAGGGCTCGATCCCAGGATCCTGAGATCATGACCCGAGCCGAAGGCAGAGGCCTTAACCTACTGAGCTACCCAGGCACCCCTCAAATAAATAAAATCTTTAAAAAAAAAAAAAATCCTAATACAGAACTAAGAACTACAATCTATTACCACTGATTAAAAAGGTAGTTTTTTAGGTGATGCCTGCATGGCACAGTTGGTTAAGCATCCAACTCTTGGTTTCTTTCACTCAAGTCATGATCTCTGGGTTGTGAGATCATGCCCGTGCTGAGCTCTGCACTCAATGCAGAGTCTGCTTAATACTCGCCCTCACCCTCTGCCCCACCCCACTGCATGCATGTGCACACTCAAATTTTTTTGAAGATAGTTTTTAATAAATAAAAAATTCTAACGTTGATATGTGCATTATCTCACCTGGAACTCAGAACTTCAAAAATGGTGTCACCTGAAGCCAAACTGACTGTAAAATCCTAAAGATTTTGTTTTCCTTTTACCATTTTCTGAAATATTTTTTTATAAAGACAAATGGTCTTTTTTTTAAGTAATCATAAACCCAAACACAGATAATATTTCTATATAAATGACCTTACTTTACACATATACAGAACTTCCCTGGGAAGCCTATATATATGTGTGTGTGTGTGTGTATGTTTATGTGTGTGTGTCTATATATGTGTGTGTGTGTGTGTGTGTATACATACATACATACATATAATGATAACCAGTAACTCTGATCCCAAAATGTTCAAGAGGCTATAAAATTGTTAATACAGTAATCTCTGGCTGAGGGTTTACTCAACATCAAACACTTTATATGGACTAAGTTCTTTTAAGACTTTTAACAACCTGTGGATTAGGTGATAAGAGATTCATGAGAAAATTTGAAAATTGAGGAATACACAAATGGTAAGCGACTAAGCTAAAATTTAAGCATATATTTGTCTGAATTAAACATCAATTCTTACCAATACATTATACTACCTAAATTTCTAAGTTTCTAATTTCTAAGCTCATTTATTTTTTAACCATTCCCTTTTTAAATTTCAATTACAATAATCTTAGACCTGATATTCAGACCCTCTGTAACTATACTTACAAGGACCTAACTGGCATCTTTATGTTGAGCCTCAGATTTGTCCACATACTATTGCCAAATTCAAGTATGTCATATAATCTCAGTCAAAACTCAGTTTCCTACTGTCATTTGTGGTACTGCATGCGCTCTAACCCAGCCCAGTGTTCAATGCACAGCACAATCAACATCACATTTCTACTACTTCAAAAGTCATCCAATAAAGTGGATGTTACTTTTAAATGAACTTTTCTTTGACCATTTAATTCTTTCCTTGTCAGAATCCAGGAGTACCTAAAAGAAGCCCCATCTCCTCTGTGAAGGATGACAAATCCGTCCTAATCCACAGAAATCACGGCCTTCTTTTAACAGTTTTGTGCACCTCAGATACTTACATATTTTCTCTGATCATCATACCATCCGCTAGACTAAAACCTGGAATTAAATATCCCATTTCTTTTGTGCACTTTCTTCAGTACAAAACAGACAGAAGACACTAAATATACAGCACATGCGGTTAGAGGCATAGACTTTGAAGCAAGTTCTATTCCCAGTTGCACAATGAAATAATAGCTAACTGACCTTTGGAAACACTATTAATCTCTTTAAGCCTCTCTTCATCTATTAAAAGAACAACAGTACCAACAACAACAACAACAAAAAAAAACAGTACCTACACCTTTTTCATTAGACTTACATGTTTTACATTAGATAATTCAGAAAACACATTTATGTGCCAAGCACATGTATATGATTGTATTAAAAATTAACTTGTGTTAAAATGTTTTTTATTTTAACTAAAATTTTACTCAACCATCAAAAATGTATACACACATATATAAAGACACATATATCCTCATTTTAACAACGGTTCTTTCAAAGGAAAAAAGGGACATGCCTACTAATAAGTGGGATAGTTCCCTACTAGAATCAGTTAAGAATGGAACAGCAGCAACACTCTTATCAGTACTTCTACTCTTCTATTTTGCAAATATAAATCCTAAACTTCTCCTTTTCCCAAATGCCTTAGAGTGAATCCTTCCACCACCCTCAACTTTCAGCTTCTTACAATGAATTAAATTTTGTCCATTAGGCATGATCTGTGTAACCATATCCATTTTCTCCAATCAGAGATAAAACGGAGTCCCTATTTCAGATTAAACCCATCCACTTTTAGTGGCCTATATTCTATTTCTGTGTTTTAGGGTTCAAAATGGGTCCTTGACCCATTTCTTTTTCATGGGATTGCTGTTTCCTGCCTTTGCTCATTGCTTACATTACCATGCTAAAATTTTGAAAACAATTTTGAAAGAAAGACAAACCATCTGCCCTCCTGTTAAATACATACACATTTGCAAAACTGAGTTTACCTTCCATATATATGAGGAAAAAGTAACCTAGGCAAACATTTTAAACAACATATTAATTTGTACTATCATCAAGCTCCCATCCAAAATTATCAATGCTCATTGACTATGCAAATAAACAGATAATATATAATTAAGATCTTACTTATTAACATCTGAACCAAAATCTTCAAGAAATTCC
This sequence comes from Taxidea taxus jeffersonii, assembly GCA_003697995.1. Lineage (NCBI taxonomy): Eukaryota > Metazoa > Chordata > Mammalia > Carnivora > Mustelidae > Taxidea > Taxidea taxus. The sequence goes on from ML110782.1 coordinate 11,125, forward strand.
ACTTTTCTCTGAGAAAATGTAATTCTCATTTTAATAGGTAATGAACCATGTATAGCTCTGTCAAAACAATTTAGGATATTTTCTTCATTTTGTTTGAGGTCACCACTATATTCCATTTCAAGTAAATTGAGGTATAACTTTGTATTCTCCTGTGTAAAAAGCAGTATCAATTAATAATAATTCTAAGATATTTTGATTACAGATATTCAAAATGCCTTAATTTATGTCTAAATTTGAAAAATATTGAAAATCATATTAAAATCTAACATGTTAAATGTTTTGAACATACATCAAAATATGTCAAAAAACTAATTAGCACACTGAGAAGTAATGACATCATCCTACCATCTCCCAAATTATGAAAATTGTTAAAACCCAGTACGTGAAAATCCTATTACCTTGGGCTTAATGTGGCTTGATCTTACCATGACAAATAAACAAATAAAACATTAAAAAATAAGTTTCTACAGCTCCCATTAGTTTAAATCTTTACAACTACAGTAGTCATCTTCAACCGCAGCTGGGAAATGCAGTTATAGACCCGTGTCCTAAACAGACCTGGTATTAGCTGAAAATCCTTAAAAACATAGAAATATCATATACACTGCCTTTTATCAACTGATAGAGTGAAATACTTTGGAAAAGGACAATCTCACTGGTATAGCGGATAAAACATAGACAACTTTGATGCTTTTGATTACAAGGTATTCTCCCAGGTCCTTCTCTACTTAAAATAAGCAGTACATCTGCTATAAACTTTCTAAACATGAGAGAAACAGAATGTGTCACAATATCTGTAACCATTTTTAATCCAGCAACTTTAATTTTCTCAACCTTTTAATTCCTAATAATTCAAAAAATTTTTGAAGAATGGCAACATCAGTTTAGAGGGACTGTTGTCTTCATTTAGTAATGAAATATATTACATACAGACCAAATCTTTCATCATAGTTGCCAAAATGAGAAAACAAACAAGAACCACTGTTTTTCTGGTTGCTTTTGTTTTTTATGAAAGATATTCTAAAATACAAATACATACTTTGTCTCTTTCGATTGCTTCCAAAAGGACCTTTCTTGATTTTGGAAGGTTTTTTTGTATTTTGAAAAGATGCCGAGCTAGTTTGATAGCATAAAACGATGATTCATTATTTGATCTGGCATTCTTAATGGCATCCTGAAGCAAATGTTCAGCTTCTTCCATATTTCCATGCCGTCGCTCTAAACTTACTCTTCTCAAACGAACCATTGCCAATCCTAGAACACATTCTTCAAATGTTCTCAAGATATTCCTGGCTTCGTTAATATTACCTAGAAATGTTAATTAAATGTTTATGCTTCCGTTTAAACTTCTGAAATATCCTTTATGCAAGGTATGGCAAATAACAGTCCCCATGCTAAATCCAGCCCTCTGCCTGTTTTTTTTTCGTTGTTGTTGTTGTTGTTTTTAAAGATTTTATTTACTCATTTGACAGAGAGGCAGGCAGAGAGAGGAGGAAGCAGGCGCCCCGCCGAGCAGATAGCCGGACTCGGGGCTTGATCCCAGGACCCTGGGATCAGGACCTGAGCCAAAGGCAGAGGCTTTAACCCACTGAGCCACGCAGGCACCCATTTTGTTTTTGTTTTTTTAATTTAAAACTGGAAACAGCCATGCTCATTTGTTTATCTATTATCTACAGATGTATCTGGGCTATAATGGCAGAGTCATCAGAAAAGAGATCATATGGCTTACAAAGCCTAAACTATTTACTATCTGGCCCTTTATAGAAAAAAATCTAATGACCTCTGCTTTACACCATCCCTCAAGACTTAATTCCTAGAACTTTATCCTGAAGTAACTTAAAATCCCAAAAATATCAACTGAATTTCCTCATTCTTACCCTGCTGTTCCTCAAAAGCTGCCCAAAGCATATGCACCATGGGTTTCTTTGGGAGATGAATAGTGCAAGCTCTGCTGAAGACATGCCTCACTCCTTCAATGCTATGGTTTTCCATGTACTTGGCATACTACATACAGAAACAGAGGAAATACTGAATAATTTACAGTTGAACGAGCCATTAAATATGTGACAGAACGATAAAATTCTATTTTTAAACCCATTCAGCACCTTTATTGAACCACTAGACTAGTTTCTGTAAGGAAGGACGAAGAGAGGCAACGAGGTTGGCATATGCAGCAGTCAAATCTGGTTGCAAGCAGACCATCTCCTAATGCAACAGATATAGTTATATGAACAACATTCAACAGAAGTACAAAAAAGGTTAGTCACTAGATCAATGTTTATAATATGTTCAAGTTTCAGAGCACCTAATTTTCTTACCTTAATCCAAAACTCCTCATAGAGGGCACATGATATGACACATCTTTCAAAGAGAACCACAACTCGTTCATGAGTCCCATTTTCAATTTCAAATTCTAAATATTCTTTCCAGTTTTTTAGTTGTGCCTTTTCCAATGGTTTCACATGAAAATAAGGTCTTTTAATCTGCAATAAAAGTATGACAAAAAAAGTATGAAATAGGAATGAAAGTAAACCAATACCAACACCAGAAAATGTATAACTATAGTAAAAATAGGAATTATCTAAATTATGTACGTAATTACGGTGAACCAAAAAAATTTTAACCACCATACTTCACAATAAAAACTGTTAAAATTAAATTTCTTAGGCTTTATAAATTGAAGAAATAGAATGTATTTTCCATTTATTAGTAATTATAATGGCACTACACAATTTTATGTCCAATAAATTATTTTCCTTACTGAGTATTTTAAAACTGAACACAAACTATAAAACAGAAAACAGATCAGTAATTGCCTAGGGCTAGGAGTGGGGTGGAGGTTACTGAATGAAAAAGGGGCCAAAGGAGCTTTCTGGGATGACAGACTAGTTCCATATCCTGATTGCTGTGGGGCACTGTAATATATATATACAGTCAAACCTCACAGCCAGTCAACAAAAAACATACTGTATGATTCCATTCAAATGTAAGGCCAGAACAGGAAAATCTATAGAAACAGAAAGTAGATTAGTAGTACCTTAGGGCTGGGGATAAGCAGTAGAGCAGGCAGGTGAGGGAGTAGAGGGGTGACAGCTAAAGGTAAAGGGTAAAGGATTCCTTTGTGACGTGATGAAAATGTTCCAAAATGGACCATAGTGATGGCTGTACTTATCTGTGAATACACTAAAAACTACTGAATTATATACACTTTAAATGGATGAACTATATATGGTAACTGCATTTTATCTCAAAATTGTTTTAAAAAACCAGAAATAAATTAGAATCTGTGGAGGGAAACCCTCATTTTCCTACCCATCTAAAATGGGTACATTCTGTTGTACATAAAGTATGAACTCAATTAAGTTGATTTAAAAAACTGAGTAACTGCAAAAAATGGTTATCTTCCAATCTGAGTAAATCTGAATTCATTCTGGAAGATTCTAAAATTGATAATGGAAAATGATAAAATGATCATGGGAAATTGATGGTATCCAAATAGGCAAAAATAAAAAGGAGTAGAGACATTACTCAAAACTGAAAAGAAAATACATTATTTCTACCTTTATATTTTGAAGCCTATTACAAAACAAAAACACTTACACCTTCTTCAAATGTCCACCTTTTACTAACTTCATGTTCGTTATAATTAAACATTTCTTGATGAATTTCAATGATTCTATGTCTCATGTTTTCTATTTCTGTAATCAACTTGGGAAGAAAAAGAAAAAAAATTAAATCACACAAGTTACATACTAAAATTTTTAGTATTATTGCTTACATTTAAGTATTATCCACACCTACTCTATAATCTGAGAATAGTGGTAGGTTTTAAACTGTTAACAATTATGTGCAAAGTACAATTAGCAATACTAGAATTTATAATAGAATTTCCTAATAAACCACTTTCTTGTGTTTAAAGTGGACCAGTAGATTACTGCATGGGCAAAACATCTCTTCTAAGCTATTTCTAGGTGTTTCATAGTAAAATAGATTGTCTAACTTAAATCTGTATTTAAACTACACTATAGCTAAAGAAGTCCCACTTGCCTTAATTAGAAATTAATTTTATATGAGATACAAGTCATACAACACATACAGTCAAGGGATATAAAGTCTAGTTTCCCATGCATTGAAGGATTTTTTACTAAGTCTGGTTACCTTTGCTGGATCAGTAATGTCTTCAATTCCTGAAGGCAGATCATCACCAGGAGGACCATCATCACCACTATGTCCATTAACAGAAGCTAATTCCCTTCGTAGCTGAATAAACTGGTCGCCAGTTAACAGATCTCTAGGCAAGTTATTCTGTACATGTTCTTTAAATCTAAAAGAAGCCAATAAAAATAAATGTTCTATATAAGAAGCATAATTTTATATATTTTTTAAGATTTTATTTATTTATTTGAGAGAGAGACACACATGGTAAGAGAGGGAACACAAGGAGGGGGAGGGGGAGAGGGAGACAGAGAAGCAGGCTTCGCGCAGAGTGGGGAGCCCAATGTGGGACTCGATCCCAGGACCCTGGAATCATGACCTGAGCCGAAGGCAGATGCTTAGTGACTGAGCCACACAGGTGACCAAGAAGTATAATTTTATTTTATTTTTTTTTAAAGATTTTATTTATTTATTTGACAGACAGAGATCACAAGTAGGCAGAGAGGCAGAGAGAGAGAGGAGGAAGCAGGCTGTGCGCAGAGCAGACAGCCCGATATGGGGCTTGATCCCATGACCCTGGGATCATCACCCGAGCTGAAGGCAGCGGTTTTAACCCACTGAGCCACCCAGGCGCCCCCCAAGAAGTATAATTTTAGATCTCACACACATTCAATTCCTACTATACAGTACTCTTTCAAAAAAATAGTCTGATATGAAACACCAAACCCTTTCTATCCTTTTTTATAATAAAAACCTACCACTTGATGACACCTTCATTTCTTTCATGCCTTTGCAATATAACAGAGAAAGCATGGACAGGCATAAATTCAAATCCTAATTCTGTACATTATTAGTTATGTGACTTTGGGCAAGTTTTTCCTTTTCTTAGATTTTATTTATTTGGGAGAGAAGGAGTGAGCACACACAGACGAGGACAATTGGGAAGGAGGGGCAGAGGGAGAGGGAGAAGCAGACTGCTTAAGCAGGGAGCCCCTTGTGGGGCCTGATCCCAAGACCTCGGGATTATGACCTGAGCCAAAGGCAGGTGCTTAACAAACTGAGCCAGCAGGTTGCCCCAGTTTTCCCTTCTTTAAGTCGTGGCTTTCTCACATGTAAAATGGCACAATACTATTTTGCAAGATTTATTTATTTATGCAAAATTACTTTAAATATAATCCCTATTTAAATTATAAATGATCATTTGAAAATGATCAACAAATGTTTGCATTCCTTCCCCACTTCCCAGTTACTCCAAAATCTGTGTCCATTCCAGAAACTCCAATGAAATTGCCCTAAAGTCACCAAGTGCCTCTTACATGCAAAATTAAATGGTCACTTATTTCACAGTACAGTCTATACTCTAACAATGTCTTCACTATTAAAGGCCTTTAACCGTGCTTTCCTTTCAGAACCTTCTTTGCCTTTGGCTAAGTTACCATTTCCCTGGTTTTCCTTCAAGTCTCTGACTGATTCTTGATCTTTGAGGATTCTCCCTTCCTATCAGTCCCTAAATGTCCCTAAAATCCGTAGGATTACCATGGATTCCATTTGGCATTTTGTTCTCATCTATTTTCATTTACTCCCTGGTCAATCTTATTAATACAGAATACAGAAATAATAAGCAAAAAACTTGGAACTTCTTCTCAATTCTAGTCTATCCAATCGCCAAAACTCTAGGTTAATTTTAAGCTACGAGTGTTTGGTGGGAAAAAAAGTCATTTCATTTCTCCAAACACACTAATTTATTTATACATACATACGCAAATTTAATCAAAACACCAATATGAAGAGCTAAAATAGTTACACTATCTAAATTTGGAAACTTATATACATCTTAAATTGAATGCATCTTTATCCACGAATCAACACCCTCAGCAATTCTAATTTTGATTAATGGTACTGTCAACCATTCAGTTTCTAAATCTCTTCAACCTCACTTCACTTATATTCCACTGGGTATCAGGTCCTATTGATTCTACCCTCTAAATGTCTTCATGTCCTCCTCATTTTTCATGTGGATAAACACAATGGCTTCTAGACTCTAGTCTCACTATTCCTATCTCAACCCTAATACTCCTATCAAAAATGTTATTAGAAAGCAAACGTGAGGGGTGCCTGGGTGGCTCTGTGGGTTAAAGCCTCTGCCTTCGGCTCAGGTCATGATCCCAGGGTCCTGGGATTGAGCCGCGCATCGGGCTCTCTGTTCAGCAAGGAGCTTGCTTCTCCCTCTCTCCCTGCCTCTCTGCCTACTTGTGAACTCTGTCAAATAAATAAATAGAATCTTAAAAAAAAAAAATTTTCTAAAAAGTAAATATGAAGAACAAAATAGTAAACATGATCATATCTCCCTCATACCAAAATAACTTCTGTTCATTTACCCTATATTCAGGATAAAATCCAATCTACTCAGATAAAGTCTTTCATATTCTAACCCAGACTGACCTCTTCAAACTAATTATTAGATAGAGTTGTACATGTACCCTATGCTGCAATCTTACGGACTTTTCCCCAAGTTTCTTAAAACTGATTTAAGCTATTCACACCTGAATTTTTATGGATTTTAAGGCTTTCACTAAAGTATGTATATAACATGGGAAACAAATCTAGATTTTGCAGAGTCAATGGATACTGAAAGATAACCTGATCCATTTCACCACTGAGGGAGAGAAAATACAGACTGCCTTATTTAAAAAAAAATTAGAAATGAGGAGGTAATTTTCAGAAAGTATAGTAAGAAAATGAACAAATTTAGGGGCATCTGCGGGGCTCAGTCGGTTAAGGGCTGCCTTCAGCTCAGGTCTTGATCCTGGAATCCTGGGATCAAGCCCTGTGTAGGGCTCCCTGCTCAGCATAGAGCCTGCTTCTCCCTCTCCCTTTGGAGCTCCCCCTGCTTGTGTACTCACTCACTGTCAGATAAACAAATAAAATTAAAAAAAAAAAAACAAAACAGATTTAATATTCAGGTAAATAATATAACTCAAAAGTATTGGGCTACAAATAAAAACTTAAAATTGATGATTACTTACAGAGCACAAATTTAAAATAACTGCTATATTATGGGGTGCCTGGGTGGCTCAGTGGGTTAAAGCCCCTGCCTTTAGCTTAGGTCATGATCCCAGAGTCCTGGGATTGAGTCCTACATTGGGCTCTCTTCTCAGCGGGGAGCCTGCTTCCTCCTCTCTCTCTCTCTGCCTGCCTCTCTGCCTACTTGTGATCTCTCTCTCTCAAATAAATAAAAACTTTAAAAATATAATAATAATTGCTACATTATATAGGAAATTATTTCAAATGGTGATAAAATATGAATATTAAGCAATAAACATTCATCAGCCTTCCCTAATATAAAGCTAATTTAATAAAGATTGGCTAAGAGTCTAATATATACTGAGCCTTATTCCTACATACTAAGAATAAAAGAAATTAAGAAGTCTCAGAAACCGACAGATATACACAGCAGTATACAAGAGACATACTTACAAAGCAGTGTTATTAGTGTTAAAGTAGGCAGGGGTGTCTGGGTGGTACAGTTGGTTAAGCCTTCAGAGCCTGGGTTTCAGCTCAGGTTGATTTCAGGATCAAAGAATGGAGCCCCATATCATGCCCCTTGCTGGGCTCCATGCTCAGCATGGAATCTCCTAAAGTTTCTCTCTCCCTGTGCCTGCTTCCTCCCTGAAATATATATATATATATGTATATATATATATATATATTTTTTTTTTAAGTCAAATGTAGGGACACCTGGGTGGCTCAGTGGGTTAAGCCTCTGCCTTCGGCTTGGGTCATGATCCCAGGGTCCTGGGATAGAGCCCTGTGTCGGGCTCTCTGCTTGGCAGGGAGCCTACTTCCCCCTCTCTCTCTGTTTCCCTCTCTGCCTACTTGTGATCTCTGTCAAATAAATAAATAAAATCTTAAAAAAAAAAGACAAATGTAAATAAAGAGGCAGAGTGCTGGCACAAATAACAGAACATTCTATTTTGGCAAATTAAAGTTTCACACAGAAAACATTAAGCTGTATGGTTTTGAGTACTATGAATTAACCAGGAAAATGTGAAGTAAAAAAGGTATTAAAATCATAGAAGCACAAAAGAACAGTGCCTGTTGGGAAATTATCAGTATTTAAATAGGTTTGGAGCTTAGGAACTACTAAGGACTGGGTCTGAGAAGCTAAATCAACATCACAAACTCTCATACTAATGAAAATTTTAAATTACGTTATTTCCTGAGACATAATGTCATCAGTATATATACAATATACAAACCTACATAACAGAAGTATTTCTATGACAGCACTTAGAACACTTTTCTTAAGATTTATTTATTTGAGGGACGCTTGGGTGGTTCAGACGGTTAAGCGTCTGCCTTCAGCTCGGGCCATGATCCCGCTGGGATCAAATCCCACATCAGGCTCCTTACTCAGCAGGGAGACTGTTCCTCCCTCTGCCTGCTCTGTCTGCAGCTCTCCATGCTTCTGCTATCTGCCAAATAAAAATCTTAAAATATTTATACACACACACACATATAAAATAAAATATTTTTATGATAAAATTATATATATTATAATAACATATTATAATAACTATAATAATTAAAAATATTTATTTGAGAGAGGACAAAGAGAGGAAAGCATGCACGTGCACAAAGTAGTGGAGGGATGTAGGGAAAGAAGAATCCCAAGCAAATCTGCCACTGAGCAGGGAGCCCCACCTGGGTCTTGATCCCATGATCCTAAGACCCACACCAGAGCTGAAATAAAAAGTCTGCGCCCAAACAACTGAGCCACCCTGGTGCTGCTGAACACTTTTGTTTTGTTTTGTTTTTTAATTTTTTAAAATTTATTTGACAGAGAGAGATCAGAAGTAGGCAGAGAGACAGGCAGAGAGAGGAGGAAGCAGCTCCCTGCCAAGCAGAGAGCCTGATGCGGGGCTTGATCCCAGGACCTTGGGATCATGACCTGAGCTGAAGGCAGAGGCTCAACCCACTGAGCCACCCAGGTGCCCCATGAACACTTTTGTTTTAAACATGCTTCCTCCTCCACACTTCTGACCAGCTTGAGAGCCAACACCATTCACACAATGCTTCTCTGAGCCTTTACTTTTACAACTTTTTTTTTTTTAAAAGATTTTATTTATTTATTTGTTATAGAGAGAGAGAGCACAGGCAGACAGAGTGGTAGGCAGAGGCAGAGGGAGAAGCAGGCTCTCTGCCAAGCAAGGAGCCCGATGTAGGACTCGATCCCAGGACGCTGGGATCATGACCTGAGCCGAAGGCAGCTGCTTAACCAACTGAGCCACCCAGGCGTCCCTTACTTCTACAACTTAAATGGTATATAATCTTTTACATAGCAAGTGCTAAATAAATGACCAAGTAGGAGTGTATTAGGCAAAAGCAAACATTTCACTGGTTCAAAGCAGTCAGTCATGTCTTTTACAAACAATACTTACGAGTTTGCTATAAACATTGATAAGGAAAGTGGTTATCAATGTATTAAAAGAAAAGGAGGAGATTAGGGGTGCTTGGATGGTTCAATCAGTTAAGCATCCAACTGGTGACTTCAGCTCAGAGTCTACTTAAGAGTCTCTCTCCCCCTCTCCCTCAAATAAATCTTTAAAAAAAGAGTGCAGATTAAAGAGCAGTATGTGTAATGCAATCCACCAATGTCTATTATAAGCATATACATAATTTTAAAAACCGACTGGGATATTCAATTTTTTTTTAAGATTTTATTTATTTGAGAGAGAGCGAGAAGCGAGAGAACACAAATGGGGGTGGTGGAGCAGAGGGGGAAGCAGGGTCCCCACTGAGTAGGGAACCCAATGCAGGGCTTGATCCCAGGACCCTGACGCTTAACTGACTGAACCACCCAGGCATCCTGGGATATTCATTTAACAACAATAACAAAAAGATTTGGAGGAGACTATACCAAGAACATTGGAGCCACACCATCTATGTTTCAATCAGCTTCCAAACACTAACTCTGTGACCTCATGCAAATACTTTATGTTTTTTTTGAAGATTTTATTTATTTGACAGAGAGAGAGAGATAGTAAGAGAGGGAACACAAGCAGGGGGAGTGGGAGAGGGAGAAGCAGACTTCCCACTGAGCAGGGAGCCCGATCTGGGGCTCAATCCCAGGACCTTAGGATCATGATCTGAGCAGAAAGCAGATGCTTAATTACTGAGCCACCCAGGTGCCCCTCATGCAAATATTTTAATATTTTTGTGCCTCTACTTCCATAAAGTGGGGATAATAATATACATCACTGGCTTATTGTGAGGATTAAATAAATTATAAATGCTGTAAGTTATATGCTTAAGTTATAATGCTGTAAGTTATAAATAAGCGTTCAGAATGGCGTCTGACATACAGCAAATGCCATGTAGCAAATGTTTCCTAATTATATTTTATTTTTCTTACCAAAAATAAAGTTTTTATCACAGACTTTATCTATACTGTAGATCCCGTAAGAATTGGTTTAGGAAAAAGTATCTTCTTTGTCTCATAAGGATTTTTAAAATCTTTGTATTCTTTTATTCAAAAAATATGCATCAAGCATTTCCGTATGTCAAGCCTTTTGTTAATAACGTCTTTAATCAAGTGTCTTCTTAGGTCATTATACCCTAGAAACCTGGACATCTCTATTTCATAAAAAAGAGACCGTATATTCAGATCTATACAATTCCTATTCCTAATCTGGATCTGCATAACTTCCTTTAATTTTCAGCAAATTGATCCACATAACTTTTTAGATGCTTCATAGTCTTCTAACTTTTTTAGTAAAAAAAAAAAAATTGGAAATTCACTTACTTAAAAAAGCACTAAGTTTACAGGCTCTAACACTAATAAAGGTTTTAACAAAAATGTAGAAAATATGGTAGCTAAAAAACATGCAAGTATTTATCAACACAGCAGATACTTACAATACATACTTTCTTGTTCAGAAAGACTTTGTGTCCTTAAGCAGTGGGATATTTTGAACACATCAGAAAACAATGTGGAAATCACATCACACAGAGTTAGTTGTATTAACAGTACTCATAAAAATGAAGTAATACCAGTCATGACAAAATTATAGTAGAAAATTTAAATGAAATTATTTTTGACTGAATGCAAACAGATTTAGATTTACTACATAAAATAGATCTTTTCGAAAATAGATGTTTTCGGTATAAGGTGTTATATGAATCACAAGAATGTACCTTTAGTACATCATTAAGTTTTTGTTTTTAAGATTTTTTTTTTATTTATATATTTAACAGGCAGGGATTACAAGTAGGCAGAGAGGCAGGCAGAGAGAGAGGTGGAAGCAGGCTCCCTGCTGAGCAGAGAGCCTGATGCGGTGCTCGATCCCAGGACCCTGGGATCACGTCCCAAGCCAAAGGCAGAGGCTTTAACCCACTGAGCCACCCAGGCACCCCAAGATTTTCTTTTTTTAAGTAATCTCTACACCCAACTTGGGGCTTGAACGTACAACCCTGAGATCAAAAGTCACATGCTCCACAGACAGAACCAGCCAAGGAGCCCCAAGTAAAGCACTAAGTTTTTAAATAAGCATATTTATGTGCCATGTACTCTATTAACTTAATACCACAAAGAATAATTAAACTTGGGTTCTATTTTCTCATTCCTTCACTACTCTGAAATACCTTAGATAGGATTCCCATTATTCCTCATCTATAAAATGGATAAAGAAAAACTTCTGTTTAAAAACAGTAGGCACGGGGGACGCCTGGGTGGCTCAGTGGGTTGAGCCGCTGCCTTCGGCTCGGGTCATGGTCCCAGGGTCCTGGAATCGAGTCCCGCATGGGCTCCCGGCTCGGCAGGGAGCCTGCTTCTCTCTCCGCCTCTGCCTGCCTCTCTGCCTGCTTGTGTGCTCTCTCTCTCTCTCTCTCTCTCTCCTCTCTGACAAATAAATAAATAATTAAAAAAAAAAAAAAAAAACAAAAAACAGTAGGCACGGGGCGCCTGGGTGGCTCAGTGGGTTAAAGCCTCTGCCTTCAGCTCAGGTCATGATCCCAGGGTCCTGGGATCGAGCCCCACATCAGGCTCTCTGCTCGGTGGGGAGCCTGCTTCCTCCTCTCTCTCTGCTTGCCTCTCTGCCTACCTGTGATCTCTGTCAAGTCAAAAAATAAAATCTTAAAAAAACAAAAACAAAACAAAACAATAGGCACCTGGATGGCTCAGTTGGTTAGTGTCTGTCTTTGGTTCAGGGTCCTGAAAAGAAGCCCTACATCAGGCTCCCAGCTCTGTGGGGAGCCTGCTTCTCCCTTTCCTCCCTACTCATGCTGTCACTATTTCTGTCTCTCTCTCTCAATTAAATAAAATCTTTAAAAACAAATAAATAAAAACAGTAAAGTTCCTAAACATTTCCTTAAGTATATGGGAAAAAGTTAAAATTTTAAAGTGTATAAAATCAAGTAAGAAAATTTATTCCTCTTTTTATCTAAAAGAATCTCACATGACATTTCAAGAGAATTATAATCCTCAACATTAATTAATTACCTGAATAATCAAATATATTTTAATGACTGGATTTTTCCACCCACCTCTGAAAATGGTGACTATAAAGCTGTGTTGGAATACCAAGAATACGATCATAGATAGCTGTAACTTCTCTCAGGTTACCCTGTTCATTTTCCCAGTTTATATACATTTCCCACAGTCTGTCAGATCGGAAATCTGTTCCTGCAGCTAGAACAGCGTGCTCGAAAGTTCTGAAAAATTAAATCACCTCTAAGTTATCTTTCCAAAATAAAATCACTTTTAAAATATTTATGTATCTTATAATAATACAAATATCAAGCCATTAAGTTGTACAACTAAAACTAATATGTGTCAGTTATGCAATTTTTAAAAAACTAAAACTAAATAAAACATTTCAAAATTTCAGAAGATCATGCTATATTCAGAATTACATTTAACTGCTTCCTATACAAGTAGGGAATAAAAGGCAGAAGGAGTAACAAAAAAGTGTACATTAGCTACTCTTTCAAGAGTATGGAAATGAGAATATACGTACTTTGATGTAATTTTATCTTACACAGAATTACAATGCAAAATGTACACACTGCAAACATATCAAGCATGACAATGCAGATACTTAGATATTTGTGAAATTTGAAATGTTTGTCAAATAGATTCATCTACAGCAGAAGACAGAGACAAATTTTATCTCAATTTAAGGAATAATTTTCTGGCAAAATAACTCTCCAAGAAGGAACCCAATTGCCTTGTAAGGTAATGAGAAGTATACATATGTTTTTAAAACTTTCAAAAGTCTCTCCTGATTCTAAAATTACAGATTACTAAAATAAAACAATAACACCATGTGTTTTTAAACAACCTAACTCATTTCAGGAGATTTTTATAAGCAATGAAATAATAAGTAAAAAAATAAATAAAATAAAATAAATAAAATAATAATAATAATAAGCACTGGATTTGATATCCCAGTGGGATAAAAGCTTTTAGGTACATATTTTCAAAATATATCTTACAATCAAGAGGGATTTTTAATAGTATGAACTATACTACCTGAATTAATCTACAACTTTAATACAATCCCAATCAAAGGTCTAACAAATTTTAAGTAGAACAGGTAAAACAAATTCTAACATTCAGCTAACATACAAAAAGGACAATGCAGAGGACATTTTCCTGAAAGATATCAAAAGAAATTAGGAAGCTACAGTGATTAAAATTATGATATTGGCCAGGTAACAGAAAAATGGATCACAGAACAGTTCCAAGAAAGCAGAACAACGTATATGTGAGAATTTAGCATATGATAAAGAAGGTATTTTAAATCAACACGAAAAAGCTGGACAAAATATAAGGTTAATCTATGACTTAAAAAAGACACAGACTTAGATGCCAGATGAATGAGTAACAAAAAAAAACTATTAAAAAATTAGAAGAAAATACCAGATTTACATATTTTTGGCAAGACAGGCAAAAGACTCACATACGAATAAAAGATTAAAGACTGAACCACATTGAGAAAAAAATGATGAAAAGACAACACAGAGATTCTAAACAAAGTTTAAAAATGTACTAAAACTGGAGGATGTTAGTATGTCCATAAAGGATTAAGAGAATGTGTGTATGCATGCGTGCACACATGTATATGTTTGTGTCTGAGGTTTTCAAGACAGTAAAATACATGGTACTGCCCTTGCAGAATCCCAAGATGATTCAGGAAATTAAAACACCAGAAACTAACAAAAGTGGAGGGAATTGGGAGAGTTAATCATCTTAACTATGATTAAGAAGCATTTCATTTAATGAACTAAAGAAGACAGGATGTTTACAAGAAGGTTGCTTTAAGAAATGGTAAAGAGACCTTAAACCTCCTGTCCTGCCCAGCTATGGGATTTCAGGAGCTACGTATACATTCCCCAGGCAGATGAGATGATCCTTCAATGAGGAATTGCTTGGCACAGAGTAAAATGTAAGAATACCAACACTAGGATTCTCCCAACAAAAACCTGAGTGCCCATTTGACCACACTTCTGTGAAGCCTATCAAGCCAGCCAGTAATACCCTGCATACAAAATACACAGAGCTTGCATTCAGTTTATTGAAATCTAATTTTGAAAAAAGATTTTATTTGAGAGAGCACATGCACCCACCCACAAGTAGGGGGAAGGGAGAACCAGGCTTCCTGCCAAGCTGAGCTCCATAGAGGGCTTAATCCCAGGACCCTGGGATCATGACCTGAGCTGAAGGCAGATGTTTAACCAACTGAGCCACAGATGTGCCCCTAAAATCTAATCTTTTTTTTTTTTTTTTTGAAGATTTTATTTATTTATTTGACAGAGAGAGAGAGAGAGAGATCACAAGTAGGCAGAGAGGCAGGCAGGGTGTGGGGGGGAGACTCCCTGCTGAGCAGACAGCCCGATGCAGGGCTCTATCCCAGGACCCTGAGACCATGACCTGAGCTGAAGGCAGAGGGGTAACACATTGAGCCACCCAGCCGCCCCTAAAATCTAATCTTTAATAACATGAGCAGAAATCAGACAGGTCAGAGATGAAAACAAGTAAATAAAACACTTCAGAGAAAACAGTGCTAGAAGGAGAAGATAATTTTTAACACTCTTTATACTTTTTTAAAAAGTAATAAAAAGCTATAAGCCATGTAACAAAAGTAGGAAGATAAAAGAAAAGGAACAATAAACAAAAAGGATTCTTGGACATTAAAAAAATGATGGCAGATATTAAAAATCCAATATAAGGGTCAAGGAAATACCTCAAAAAGCCAAAAAAATCTGACATGTAAAAAGTAAAAAAAAAAAAAAAGTAAGAAAATTAAATGATTATAACAGAAGATCCAATGTACAACTATTAAAAAACAATAGAGAAAACCACAGGGACAGAAATGCCAACGTAAGAATATATACAATAGGGGCGCCTGGGTGGCTCAGTGGGTTAAGCCTCTGCCTTCGGCTCGGGTCATGATTCTAGGGTCCTGGGATCGAGCCCCGCATCGGGCTCTCTGCTCGGCAGAGAGTCTGCTTCTCTCTCTCTCCCTCTGCCTGCCTCTCTGCCTACTTGTGATCTCTGTTTGTCCAATGAACAAATAAAATCTTTAAAAAAAAAAAAAAAGAATATATACAATAATGATGATTTTTTAATTTTATTATTTTTTTAAGCAAACTCTAGTCTAAGCAAACTCTGAGCCCAACATAGAGCTCAAATCATGACCCCAAGATGAAAAGCTCAATGCTATACTAAGCCAGCCATGCACCTCAATAATAACATTTCTCAGAAGAGAAAGACATGAGCACCATAAATTGAAAAGGCTCACTAAGTAAGCACAATGAATAAGAAAAAGAAAACTCACACCAAAACGTATCATAAAACTGCACTTATATCAGAGATAAAGAGAACATTTTAAAGGCTTCCATGAGGAAAAACAAGTCATACAAAGGAAATTCATAGAATTATCATACTTCTCATTAACAAAACCAAAAGCTATAAAAGAATGGAGATGTCTTCAAAGCCCTAAGGAAAAATTACTTCTAAATCAAAACTCTATACCCCACTGGATCATCAAGTGGGTGTTTCAGATTTACAAAATCTTCATTTTTTTTTTAATCCCAAGCATCTTTTATCAAGAAGTTATAAGATGCACTCCTCTAAAAATAGGCATCAGCCAAGAAAAATCTGGATCGTATAAACTCTCAGAATTAGAGCTTGAAACCCAAGAAAGAGGTAAAAGCATCTTCTATATTCATGATGAGGAAATCTCAAAATAACTGCTCTTTGGCAGAAACAGAACAAAGCAACCAATCCAGACTACGGAAGAGGAGGTTCCAAGAGGGCTATCCCCCAAGGGGAAGGGTAAAAAATGGAATTTGCAAATTTCAGAGTATAATTCCCTTTCACAATTTCAGATTAAGTAGAGTAACACTAGATATACACAGTTTTTAGCTTAAAAAAAAATGCACATAGCATTTGTACACTGGAGGAAGTCCAGTTATTACTACTGACAACTGAAAGTAGCTGCTGGAGGGGGTAGGAAATTTTAAATGTTCAAGGAAAACAAAGCAAGTGAGAAAAAGGAAGGAGTGTAAGAAGGGGTAATTAACTCCAGGAAAAATAAAAGGCTCTAAAACCTATCCATATTGGAAAAGTAAGAAATGGGAAGACAGGGTATAAGTGAACTAAAAATCTCATCTACCATACCAAAATCATAATGTAATAGAGAAAGAGAAAGAGCAGTAAAGAGTTACTATTATAAACATGTAGAATAATATAAGAAACAGATAAAATATGTGAGGAGGGGTGGAGGGACTGCTTTTTGTTACAAGCAGTTTAACAATGACTTTTTAACAATGACTTTTTAAACCATATGCACATACTTTGATAAAAATAAAAACCAAGAACACATTAAAAAAAAATTCCTATCATCAATAAGAAAAGGACAATCCAAAAGTAAAACAAGCAAATGAAATGAACAGGCAATAAGCAAATGGCTTATACAAGTATACAAAAAGATGGCAAACTGGGATGAGCAATCCAGAGATATGCAAATGAAAATAATGAGATATCACTGGAGGTTAAAGAGAATGTGGCACGGCTATGGGAAAATATGACTACTCTTCATATACTGTGGGAGTTTAAAACTGACCACTTTTGAAAAGACATTTGATAAAAGTTTTGTGTTCTCTTTGACAAAAGTTCTATTTCTAGCATGCTCGACATAAATAATGACTGATACAGACATGTTTATAGCACCACTGATTATTTCCTATAAATAAGGATTTAGTCAAATAAAATATAGTACTTCAATACCACAAAATATTTTTGCAATACTTAAAAAATTACAATAGAGAGAGATTATAAAACATCCTGTTACATTTAAAAAAATCAATTATGTACAATACATACATGTATGCACATCTGTATATGAAAGAACACACAATTCATAAACCATGGAGGGAATGGGATTCCCTTATGTTCCTTACGGGAACATAAGGAAGGGGGCGTGTGAAATGAGGACATTATATCTATAATATTTATAATCATGTGTAAGTTTATTACATGTATCTTTTTTTAAATAGTGAAAATTAAATGTATGTTAAACATTCAGTTCAGCATTCATGAGTAGTTCTATTGTCAACATCAAAATATTTGACTTATTTCTACTTTGAAGGCATCTGAGTATCAATTTTTAGCATACCCTCTTATTGTACTGTTTGTCTCAGGATCACCAGGGTCCAATGTTTCTTTTAAGAAGTTTATATAATGTATCCATAGATCAACACTAAGAGGTATTGCCTGAAGCCCCCGTCGATATACCTAAGAAGAAAACAACAAACTGTACTTCAAATATTTAATTATTTCTTAACAGAGAGGCAACACTGTGTTATCCGGTGAACCTTAGAAATACTAATTACTGGAATTTTGTTTAAATAATCTACCATTACCATTTGGGTGGAGGTTGGATAGAACATGGCAATGTTCTGATCCCCACGTGCAGAGTCTTGATCTTCAAAGCGCAGCAGTCCCTGCATTCTGACCGGGTTGTGTGGGCAGGCTTTGGGTTACAGACCATAGGGCACAGACCCATTAGAGCATCAATGACAGCGTCTGACCAAAAATGCAATAAGACGTAGCAAATGTGACTAGCAAACCAACTATATTGTTTGGAAAATGAGAAATAAATGTAAGTGAGAGAAAAGCCCTGCCCTACTTGTTAAGCTGCAGTGTAATACAGAGGCTTGCACTGCAAAGCTTGACAAACTGTAGAGGTTTAACGCACCTGCCAACAAAGAGAGAAAATATTAGCTACAAATGCCACAAGAGTGACAAATGCAAATAAAATACCCTATAAAATTGTTTGACCATAAATCGTAGGTACTGCCAGCCAAAAAAAAAAAAAAAAAAAAAAAAGTTTTTGTTTTGTTATTATTTGGCTTACAGTACCTAATGGAGATAATTTTATTCAGTAATGTACGCACCTCATCTGATTGTTTAATGTTGTCATGCCGCTTTTCAAGGTCTGCATACTTTTTCCAGTAACCATAGCAATATGGATAGTGTATGAAAAATTTGTCAAACGCTTTCCTGGCAGCCATCAAGTGATTCTGATGAAAATAAAACAAGATGTTTAAAAATCCTGAAAGTTAATGCCACAAAAATATTATTTCTTCAAAATGTATTATCTCAAATAAACTGGCAGATTTAAAAACCACACACACACAGAGATCTTTTTCTTGCATATTACAGTCTTATCCTTTGAAACAAAAGGAAGCAATTCTGTCAGATAGCAAGGTAATTTATTTCAGTGATTAAATACACATTTGCACACACACACCAATTATTACAAATATTAGACTCTGTACTAAGGTTGACAAATATGTACAAATGTTCTGAAAGTTATTTTAAAGCTAAAAAAATGTACATATCTAATGTTATTCAACTTAATCTGAAAATTATAAAAGAGGCAAAACAGTACAAAACAGTAAACCTCATCTGATATTACTTGATTCATCTGTCCCTTCTAATGCCATTTAAATAGTTACTAACCTCCTGTTCTACATACTGAAGCAAATATACCCAGCCTGTAAAATCCTGAGGATTGCTTTCTACAGTTTTCCAGAATTTTTCATACTCTGGAGGGAAATTTGCTTCTGTTTCTGTCACTGGAAGGTCCACAGCATTTGTTACTTCATTTTCTTCTGCAGCTGCATTCACATTAGGAGATCCATCAGGGGACTGTTCCATTTCCGTCACATTCATAATCTCAGTACTGAAATCAGCAGACTGTTCTACCACTACCTCTGAACTGTTGCCTGTGCTGCCATTACTAGAATTTCTGTACTCATCCATGTGAGAATTTTGCATAGTTGTTTATGTTGTCTTCAGTTAATGATCTGTGGAAACACAAATAAAGAGGAACATCTTCCAAATGTTTATTTGGCATCCTGAAAACCACCTCTTAAAAGCCCCAGCTACCTATTAAAGGGATATATTAATTTCATTCTTGATCTCTGAACAACAGAAACATTGAGTCAAAGAATCTGTATGTTAAAGAATATGTGTATATTAAATCGGGGAAAATGTTGAAATTTTTCTCTAGAAAAATTGCATGAGCCATGTGGCAAGACACTTTCAGTTGCCTATCCAATATCCTCTCTTACCATCTTCCTAGTAAAACCTGTTTCTGATCAGAGTGACAACATATCTAGCCCCATGTGGGAATCATGAGACTGAAAAGGCTATCTACTACAGAGCTCTGGGAAAGATTTTGCTTTTCTGAAAAAAGGGACAGTCATAAATAGTGTAGATTCTACCACTTTCTTATCACCTTGAATGTGAACATATCTAAAACAACCTACGTCTTTAAAGCAAGTCAATAAGGACTTAGCAAGGAAAAGTGAGAAATGCCGGCCCTGACGTCATCAGTTACTAATAATACAATGCAATTTCACACTATGTGCAAAAACAAGTCCCTATTTGTTTAAACTACTAGGAATGGACAGGTTTTCTATTATTTGCAGACAGAAGTCCTAACTGATAACCTACTGACAATGCATGAAAATGGTGACTTCTCCATCTCCTCTACGCATAAAAATGGTCATCTCTCCATCTCCTCTCATCAGCACTAAGTATCATAAAACCTAATTTTTGTTCATTTGATTTTTAAAAAAGTAGTACCTCATTGTGATTTGCATTTAACGATGAGAAAGCTGAATTTCTACTTTTTTCTTAAATGCCTTCACATCCTTCACTCATATTTTCTATTACATTACTAATTTTTATTCTTATTTGTTTGTACAAGCTCTTTGTAAACTAAGGAAATAATATTGTTATAATATACATTATAAAACTTTTTTTTAGCTTTCCTTACTAGTTTTTTTGTGTGTATAGAGGGTATCTTGTAAACATCAAGCAGCTATGAAATCCAAATCTTCAAACATGTTCAAAACATTATTTCAAAATGTAGTATGAAGCAAATTTTATCTCAAAAAAAGGAGAGGGGCGGCCTGGGTGGCTCAGTGGGTTAAAGCCTCTGCCTTCGGCTCAGGTCATGATCTCAGGGTCCTGGGATCGAGTCTCAGCAGGGAGCCTGCTTCCTCCTCTCTCTCTGCCTGCTTCTCTGCTTACTTGTGATCTCTGTCTGTCAAATAAATAAATAAAGTCTTTAAAAAAAAAAAAGGAGAATTTAACATGTTAAATCAGGAGACCTTCTGAGGCTGAATACAACTTGAAGAATTAACTATAACCAGGTAAATCTAAGGAATGTTAAAAAAAAGAAGTGGGAATGGAAGCCTGGGTGGCTTAGTTGGTTGAGCGTCCAACTAT
Source organism: Taxidea taxus jeffersonii (assembly GCA_003697995.1). Lineage (NCBI taxonomy): Eukaryota > Metazoa > Chordata > Mammalia > Carnivora > Mustelidae > Taxidea > Taxidea taxus. The sequence continues at coordinate 32,090 of ML110782.1, forward strand.
TGGTTTAGGCTCAGGTCATGATCTCAGGGTCCTGGGATCAAGCCCTGCAAGGGGATCCATGCTAATGAAAGTCTGCTTGAGGATCCTCTCTCTCCCTCTCCCCCTCGCCCTCCCTCCACTCATGCATATGCATGCACTCTCTCTCTCAAGTAAATCTAAAAAAAAAAAAGTAGTGGGGGAGGAGAGGAGAGAGAAGAGAAAAATAAGGGAACAGGGACAGTTTGGGTAGAGACAAAAGTTAATGCCTACTGTATGTCTAGTACTATATTACATTCCTGGTAGAGAATATTTAAGTATAACAGAAAGTCCTTACTCTAGGGCTTATTTAGTTCATTGGAAAGAGATCAAAAACAGGCAAAACAGAGAATTTTAAATGAAACAAAGTGAAAGTTTACAGAAATCAACTGAAAATTATAGCCATCTACAAGGGCTTCATGAAATACAAAACTGGGTCTTAACTTTGAAAAACTAAGTCGTAGGACAATAGAAAGAATAATTATCCAGAATAGAGAAAAACACACTTGACAGAAAAATCCTTCTTGACAGTAGATAAACAGGTAGAAATTAGAACTGATTTGAAGACGAGAGAGAAACCAACCAGAATAAACAGGTTTTATATTGGGGAAGAGGAAGGGTAAGCAGCAGAATAAACAGGGTAGAGCCAGAGGAATCTGAAAAGAAATGATATAAGTAAATCTACAGAGACATGTGATGAGAAATAATACAAGAAGCAAACCTACTTGGTACATAGTAAAAGAGAATCCAAAGTACTAGACTATGAGAAAAAATAAGTTCCCTTCCCATTAGCTTTTCCAAGTTTGAGCCATTTCAGGCCCTAAAAAGGCAAAGAAGCTTTCATTGTTTTTTCTCTTCTTCCCCTTCCTTTAAAGAAAAGACACATTTGAAGATTAATTTTCCATATGCTAATCAGTCATTGATTCATGTCTTTTTATTTCAAAGCCAATGTCAAACAAAAAAAATGCTGGTTGATAGAGTCTGAGTCATTTACCACCAGCCCTATTCTAATACTTAAGTGGAACATAATGGCTTCTTCTGTAATCAACGAATTTACCACACACCTGCATCTTCAGAGATTATCAATTACTCCACACCCTGCAATTAAAATGCTGTAAAAGGGGACGCCTGAGTGGCTCAGTTGGTTAAGCAGCTGCCTTCGGCTCAGGTCATGATCCCAGCGTCCTGGGATCGAGTCCCACATCCGGCTCCTTGCTCGGCAGGGAGCCTGCTTCTCCCTCTGCCTCTGCCTGCCACTCTGCCTGTGCTCGCTCTCTCTCTCTCTCTAACAAATAAATAAATAAAATCTTTTAAAAAAAATGCTGTAAAAGGAATTAAGAACATCATCCTTACCCTTAGGGAGATCATTTTTCTGATTACTCCAAAAATCACACAGCCAAAAGAATACACTAAAGTTATTTTTTTATAAATTATTCCAACATATTCTTTATAATGTGGCAATTAACTAGTCCCACTTTATTCTTGAAAACAACCAATAACTTCCAATTAGCAACATAAAACAGCAAAGGGGCAAAAATATCAAAAGGAGACAACTGTGGTTTTAGCATAAAGACAAACAAATCAACAGAAAAGAACAAAGAGCCCAGAAATAAACTTTCACATATATAGTTAAATGATTTTCAACAAGGTTACAAGATCATTCAACAAAGAAAAGGCAATCAATTTAATAAAAGGTGCTGGGAAAACTGGATATTCACATGCAAAAGAATGAAGTTGGAGCTTTACCTTATACCACATACAAAAATTAACTCAAAAGGATTAAAAGCCTGAATGTAAATCTAAAAATATAAAATTTTTAAAACACAGAGGAAATCTTCATGATCTTGTACTTGGCCATGATTTCCTGGAAATATCAAAAACAAAGGAAACAAAGGTAAAAACAGACAAATGGACTATATCAAAGTTTAAAACTTTAGTGCACCAAAGATCAACAGAATGAAAAAGACAACAGAATAGGAGGAAATATTTGTAAATCTTATATCCAATTATGGATTAGTATCCAGGATATATAAAGAACTACAACTCAGCAACAACAAAAAACTTGATTTAAAAATGAGCAAAGGACATCAACAGTATATCTCCAAAGATGATATACAAATAGCCAACAAGCATATGAACACATGCTCAACACCACTAATCAATAAAATGCAAATCAAAATCACAATAAGGCATCACATAATACCCACTATGATAGCTATTATAAAAAAAAAAAAAAAAAAAAAAGCCAGAAAATAACAAGTCTTGGCAAAGATGAGAAACTGGAATCCCTGTACACTGTTGGTGGGATTCTAAAATGATCCAAGTGCTACAGAAAACAGTATGGAGGTTCCTGAAAAAATTAAAAATAGAACTATATATGAGACCAAAGAATCCCACCTGGTATATATCTCAATTACTAAAAGCAGGGACTCAAAGAGCTGCATGCACACCCACATTCATAGCAGCACTATCCACAATAGCCAAAAGGAGGAAACAACTCAAATGTCCATTGAAAGATGAATAAACAAAATGTAGTATATACATCGAAATACTGTTCACCCTTTAGGGTTTTTTTTATAGGGGGAAAAGAGAGAGAGTATGTGTGTTCAAGACTGAGCAAGAGGGAAGGGGCAGAGAGAGACTCTTAAACAGGCTCCATGCCCAGTGGGGAGCTGAAGCAGGGCTCAATCTCTCAACCCTGAGCCTAGATCAAGAGTCAAGAGTCTGATGCTTACCCAACTGAGCCATCCAGGCACCCCTATTCAGCCTTTAAAATGAAAGAAATCCTGTCATATTCTATATGGATGAACCTTGAGGACATTATGCTAAGTGAAGTAATAAGACAGTCACAAAAAAAGACAAACACTGCATGATTCTACATATATGAGGTATCTAGAGTAATCAAACTCATAGAAACAAAGTAGAATGCAGTTATCAAGGAATGCAGTGAGGGAGAAAAGGGAAGTTGTTTAATGCGTATAGTTTCAGATTTGTAAGATGAAAAGTTCTGGTAGTCTATATACAACCATGTGAATATATTTAACACTACTGAACTATACACTTAAAAACAGTTAAGGTAAATTTTATGTTATGTGGCTTTTATCACACACACACAAAAAAAGGTAAGACAACAGTTTAATTATAACTAAATTAGGGGGCACCTGGGCAGCTCAGTGGATTAAGCCTCTGCCTCAGGTTATGATCTCAGGGTCCTGGGATCAAGCCCTGCATCGGGCTCTCTGCTAAACAGGGAGCCTGCTCCACCCCTACCCCCCACCTCTCTGCCTACCTGTGATCTCTGTCTGTCAAATAAACAAAATCTTTTTAAAAAATTATAACTAAATTAGCAAATATAAAGTATAAAAGACTTAGGAATTAGAATTTCCAAATACCTTTTTTTTTAAGATTTTATTTATATGAGAGAGAGACAGAAGTAGCAAAAGAGAGCATGGACAGGGAGCAGAGGGAGAAGCAGATTCCCCGAAGAGTAGGGAGCCCGATAGAGGGCTCCATCCCAGAACCCTGGGATCACGACCTGAGCCAAAGGCAGATGCTTAACCAACTGAGCCATCCAGGTTCCCATCTAAATCATTCCTTCATCATAAGATATAGTATGGTAAATATCAGAATGAACAGCGGGTAAGGGAAGTGAGTCCTAGTCCTCTCCCTTAAGAGCATGTGATCCTAGTCAGACTTAAACTTTCTTCCTCACTTCTAAATTAGGGACCAATAATACTTGCATAGGACTATTGGGAACATCAGATGAGATAAAAGCATGTGGAAGTCTATAAACTCACACAAATGAAAGTATCACTGAAAACAACAATTTCCTCAAATAGCATTTTCCGATCCTGATGTTATACTTTAAATAACTAAGGAAAAGACAAAAGAATTTCACAACACACTTAAATTTTTTTGAAAAAGTTTTTTTTTTTTTAAGATTTTATTTATTTGGCAGACAGAGATCACAAGTAGGCATAGAGGCGGGCAGAGAGAGATGGGGGAAGCAGGCTCCCTGCTGAGCAGAGAGTCTGATGTGGGGCTCGATCCCAGGACCCTGAAATCATGACCTGAGCCGAAGGCAGAGGCTTTAACCCACTGAGCCACCCAGGCGCCCCTGAAAAAGTTTTTAGAGGAGGAAAAAAGCTGTTGCCTTTCTTCATAAATTAGCAGACAACAGAGAATCTGGAGGTCTTATTTCTTGATTTTTTAATTTTAGATATTTTTTGCTCTATTAGAGAAGATTCGAATTTAGCTATTATACCAAACATGCCTCTACAACTTCCCTCTCACAAACATGCTCCAATTGCAATCAGTTTGGAGTTAAATCAACATTCAGGTTTATATTAGTATGCCTATGTAAACATTTTTTTCCCAAGCTATCTTGGGAGTTAATTATACTATAGTTATTATACTATAATTACATGTCCTTGCTTCTACCTCTTTAAATCTTTCATAATTTTCACATGCTTGGTTTTCTTTGACAATTGACCTCAAACTCCCGAAGAGCTCTTATAAAATTCCTTCAAAAACAACCAACACTCAGGGTGCCTGACTGGCTCAGTTGGTAGAGCATGCAACTCTTGATCTCTGGGTCATGAGTTTGAGCCCCACATGTGGCATACTTTACTAAAATAAAAACAAAAAAACAATTGACACTCATACTATCAAGTCCATTTTCCCTTTAGGAGACATCCTGTTTGAAATCATATAACCTTCTGCAGCAATCCAGACTGGTTTGTCTTGTCTAAGTCTGTCTGTTCTATTTGACCCAAGGAATTCCTTTAAATCCTTTCCTGGGCTGAATCTCATTTACAACAGCCAAACTATTTTTCATTCTTGATTTATTCCCTCTTTTAGAAAATCATTTCTATAAACTTCTGAAAAAGCATATGAGGAGTGAAAAAATTAAGACTTTTCAATTCTAAAATTCCCATAACTGAATGATAGATTGTCTAGGTATAAAATTCTAGAATGAAATTGTCTCTTTTTTAAAGAGGAAGCACCTGGCTGGCCCAGTTGGTAGAGCCTGAGACTCTTAGTCTCAGAGTGGTGGTGAGTTTGAGCCCTAAGTTAAGCATTCAGACTACTTAAAAAAAAAAAAAAAGTTTTGAAAAAAGTTAAGTTTTAAAGGAATCTTTTCATTGTTTCCTAGTACAGGGTATTGTTATTATTATTATTATTGAAGATTTATTTATCATTTGAGAGTCCACAGGAGCACAGAAGGGAGGGGCAGGAGAGGGAGGGAGGGAGAGTCCCAAGCAGACTCCACCCTGAACACGAGTCCAACGCGGGGCTCAATCCCACAACCCTAAGATCACAACTTCAATTGAAAACAAGAGTTGGGCACTTAACCGACTGTGCCACCCAGGTGCCCCTAGGGTAATGCTATTGAGAAAACTCCTCTACATGAGACCTGTTTTTTTCCTCCAGGGTAGCTAGCATTTAATCCAGGTGTTCTGAAATTCCAAAATGATGTGCCTTAAGTCTTTTCTACTCATTCTGCTAACATTCATTCAGAAGGCCTATTTTAATCTAAATATTTACATCATTCAATTCTTATATTCCATATTTATCATTTATGTAATAATTTTCTTCCCTCGGTTTTATCTTTGTTGAACTCATATTACTCAATTGTTGGGACCTCCTGGACTGATCCTCTAATTTTCTTAGCTTTTCCTACATTTTTCAGCATCCTCCCTGACTCATTCTACTCTGAGATCATTTTTACTAGGTTCTTAATATATGAATCAAAATTTTAATTCCTTTTTTTTACTCTGAATAACCCATTTTAGTCTCCTATTCTGTTTCAATGGTGCAATATCTCCTGCTATCTCTCTATAAATCACTTTGAATTTTCTTCTGTTCTCAGCCCTGTCTCTTCTGTGTGGTTTTTGGCTATTTGTTTCAATCTCTCAAATAGAGATCTTCAAACTGCTATTCAAGAAGTGTGATGAATCATACAAAATCAGAAGCTAGATAAAGCTTGAACCTCAGTGCAGGATGGCATCTACTGAAGGGGAACTCATTAAATGTCAGTGCTTCATATCATTTCCCTGGTGTTAAGTTTTCCCAAAGAAGAATGCTTCAACTTAAAAAAATATAAAGAAGACAACAAGCATTCTAGGAGCAAAGAAGAAAAACAAGGCTAGTTATCTTACCATTCAATATGTAAACTTTTACTCAATTTCCCATTTTCATCAAGACCCTTCACTCCTATCCCAACTCCCACCAACTATGTCAAACCTTCTCTGGTTCCACCCTTCTCAAATAATATCTAGTTTTTTGCTGGCTATATTATATGGAGAAGAAAAATGGAGGGCCTTTAAAAAAAAAAAAAGTAGGGTCTAAACTACTCCAGACTTTCAACTAATCCCAGAATTTTTAGCCCTACTCAGCACTCTCATCTTCAGAGGCACTTGATAACCAAAATTCCTGAGCCTTTCTGGAGTTTTGTGGGAAGATCCTTCTATCTCTTATTAACTTCCCTCTCTGCAGGTAAAGAACTGAATGCAGAAAAATGAAAACCTAAGTTTATCAGTTAAATCTACTCTGTTTCTTCCCAAATGTTTAATTCTCATGTTGACACTTCCTCTTCTGTCCTTTGTCTTTCAGGGTGTACATGATGTTATTTCGTTTTTGTATTTTTTTTATTTTACTGAAATTAGGTTTACAATTATGCTCAACCCTGTTCATTTAGTATTTTTTAAAAAAATATATTATTTATTTATTTGACAGAGAGATCATAAGTAGGCAGAGAGGCAGGCAGAGAGAGAGGCGGAAGCAGGCTCCCCACCAAGCAGAGAAGCTGATGTGGGGCTTGATCTCAAGATTCTGAGATCATGACCCAAGCCAAAGGCAGAGGCTTAACCCACTGAGCCACCCAGGTGCCCCATTTAGTATTTTTTTAAAAAATCTCTAACCAATATCATTTTCTTGTGTTAATATTCATTCAACAGATATTTAGTGAGCAATTTCTGTGTGTCAGATACTATTGTTTTAAACACTGGAACTTTAACTGTGAACAAAACAAAGTCCCTACTCTCAAGGAGCTGACATTTTAGTTGAAGAATATAGACATTTCTTAAAAAAAAAAAAATTAAAAGTAAGTTTACAATACACAGTACTAAGTGCTAAGAACAAAAAGAAAAAAAAAAAAAAAAAGGAGAGTATGGTAGAGTAAGAAAGTCAATTATACAGATATGTAGAACAAGAAAATTCCAGGCACCAGAAAGAGCAAGTTCTGAGACAAAGTCCTTCTTTAGCGTATTCACAGAAACATAGAAAAGCAAGAAGGGCAATACAGGTGGATTTGCTTAAATATCTCTCAATTTGGTTTGAGTCCTTCCTAATATTTGGCTTTATTAAGTATGTCACAGTAAATCTTCTCATGTAAATATCTATTTTTGAAAAGCTTTTTTTAAAAAATTTATTTGACAGAAAATAAGAGAGGGAACACAAGCAAGGAGAGTGTTAAGAGGGAGAAGCAGGCTTCCCACGGTGCAGCAGGCCCAATGTAGTATTTAATCCCAGGACCCCAGGATCACAACCTGAGCTGAAGTCAGGCGTTAAACTGCTGAGCCACCCAGAAGCCCCAAAACACTGTATCTTTGGGATTATATTCTCAAATTTCAGTGTGCCGACATGTAGCATAAACCTTAAAATTTACACTTAATTTTGACCTACAAATAACACTTGTAGAATTTTCTCTTAAAGAAATAATGAGGGGCACCTGGGTGGCTCAGTGGGTTAAGCCTCTGCCTTCGGCTCCGGTCATGATCTCAGAGTCCTGGGATTGAGTCCCGCATCGGACTCTCTGCTCAGCGGGGAGCCTGCTTCCCCCCTCTCTCTCTCTGCTTGCCTGCCTACTTGTGATCTCTCTCTCTCCCTATCAAATAAATAAATAAATAAATAAATAAATAAATCCTTAAAAAAAGGGAAAAGAATGAGGAATCCACAGGCAACCTATTAGAAGTATTAGACTAACAAAGTTGCTTCAGAAAAGAGAAATACATAAAAAAGTGACATTTATATAGTTAGAAATAATTCTTCCTGAAGGCCATTTTAAAGAACTAATCATGAGCAAGGAAGGATTCACTGCAGCATTTTTCCCAAGAAAATAACTACCTATTGGTTCACTATGCAGTCCAGTCTATACCACTCCAATAAAAATAGTAATTTCTCATTATGAGCTAGTTCCCACAACAAATGGTCAATCTTTATTCTCTCAGATTTCTATTAAGCCTCCATTTCCTTCTTAAAATTCTTTACATCTCCAAGAAGCAAATCTATCATGATACCAATCTCTGAATCCTCATCTCATTTATAATCTTGCCTCTTTCCCATTCTCAAAGTATTTGTTTTGTATCTCTTCTACAGCACTCCCATAGTGGCTGAAATACATAATCATTATTGGTCCTCCTCCTTCCCTTGGCTATAATGGAGAAAGTATCTCTGCTCCTAGCAAAGGTCACAACCTGAATTCATGATTTGGTCATTTCTCCCACCCATCTTCTCAAGAATAGTGGTTCTTAAATTAATTTTACTCTCCCCCTATCAGTTTCTTTCAGTTCTTAAATCCAAGAGCCTTCAAGTGTAAATGTTTTTCTTCTTCTATATAATAATTTATAACATATATACCACAATTTAGCTTAAAAACAAATGAAGGATAATCAATCAAAAGCTATGTTAAGGATCTGGATTTTGTTCTAAGGACAAAGCCAATGAAGTTGTACAAGCTTGTTAGCTCTACTTCTGTAACCTCCACTTACTCTTCAATTTGGTTTCTTCATCACTCTCTAAAATTTGCCAAGGTCACAATCTTCTTGATTATTAAGTCCAATTAAACATTTAATTCATCTTCTTGATGTACTATTTATGGCATCCAACCATAATGATGACTTTCTACTTGTAAAATTCTCTTTTATTGATTTTTCTGACACATCACATTCACCTAGCTTTCCCCCTACCATTCTGAAAATTTTTTTTTTCTTCTCAACAGTCCTATAAGAATTGGTATCACCCAACATTTTGTACTCAACTCTCTTCTTTTCTCAATGAACACTCTCCTTGGGCTGAAAATGTTCTTCCATTTGATATATTTCCTTCACTTGGCTTCCAAATCACACCATCTTTCTTTCAAGTTCATCTATTCCTTCTCTATCTTCATTAACCCCCAATCTCACATAGTTTTAAATACAAATACTAATTACATGCCAACTCCCAAGTGCTATCTCCAGCCTTTTTTTCCAGACTCCAGATCCATATATTCAACTGCTACTTTTATCACCTACACATACAGAGCCATTTCAAATTACAAATTACAAGATGTCCCTAAGTGAACTTCTGATCTCTTCCACAAAACCTGCTCTATACACTGCCTTCCCCATATCTGCTACAGAAAATCCCTCCTTTCCAGTTTCTCAGGCCAAAAATCTTGGGAGTCATCCCTGACTTTTCCTTCTCTCACACCAACCACTTTGTTATGGAAACTTTATATGTATTCAGAATTCCACATCTTATAACTCTCAAACCACTCACCTCTCATCTAGAATACTATTACAGTCTTCTATAACCTTACATACGTCTCCTGTTCGTCCTTTTTGCTGCACCCACCCTACCTCCCTGTCCCTAGTCCATTCTCAGCCCAGCAGATAGTATTCTTTCTAAAACACAAATAAGACCATGTCACTCCACTGTTCTATCTCACAGAGTAGAAGTCAATGTCCTTGAAATGGCCCACTGTCTTCCTCCTACCATTTATCTTTTGACCTCATCTTCTCCTACTCTTAACCCAATTCAGCCCCAGCTGCACTGGCATCTTGTTTTCTCTAAAACAGACCACATTCTCCAGCCTTAGAGCCTTTAAATTGGCTGTTTCCTCTACCAGAGTGATTTTCTCCCAGATGCCTTCCTTACCTCCTCCTTTATTGATATGTCACCTTCTCAGGGTGCCTGACTCTTGATTTCACCTCAGGTCAAGATCTCAGAGTCCTGAGACTGAGCCTGGTGTGGGGCACTGTGCTTGGCAGGGAGTCTGCTTGAGATTCTCTCCCTTTCCAAGCCCATGACCACTCCCTTTCTCTCAAATAAATAAATCTAGGGAGGGAGGGAGGGAAGAAAGGAGGGAGGAAGAAAGGAGGGGAGGGGAAGGGAGAAGAAAAGGAGGGGAGATGGAGGGAGGTGGGTAGATAGATCACTTTCTCAGTGACCTACCTGGGCAATCCTATTTAAAATTTTAACTTGCTCCCATTCCCAGCATACATGATCCCTTTTACTGTATTTGATCCCCTTTACTATCCTCTATTTTTTTCTTTTATCCATAATATTACACTCTAACATAATAATTTACTTATTTAGAATACCATAAGAATTAACCATCCCCTTCTTTTTATTCACAGTACTACTGCTGTAGTTTAAGTAATCAGTATCTCTCCACTACACCAGCATTTTTCAAACTGTAAACTGCTTCAGGCCAGCTTGTTCTCCTCGTTTGCAAATGAAAAATAAAGTGGAAAAAATTTATAATTTTACAAAAAGTTATAAAAATTTTATATTATAGATATTATAAAATATTATTTTATAATAATAAATAATTCCAAAATAAAATGGAAAAAAAATTATCGTATACATTTTATACCTTTACTTTGCACAGAGTAAAGGTATATTCTTTTGTGACATTTGCTGTGACTACACACACACACACACACATAATTCAATTATTGCATACTGAGCTGCATGGCACACTGAAGACACTTATTTGTGAAAGAATGAATGAATGAAAGCGTATCATCATATACTGCTATGATTTCAATTACTAGCTATTTGTCATAATCTTGAGACACCATTTATTGAGCAAGTATTTTGATGAATGCCACTTACCCATTTTTAAGACTAGGAAAAACAAAACTGACTAATATTAATTTGTCAAAGGTTATATAGTTAGTAAGGAACAGAAACAGGATTCAAACCCATTCTAACACCAAAACTCTCCCCATTCTCTACCAACTTCTGCAGCCAAGAAATTCTACTTTTGTTGAAGTTTGGTTTTGTTTTGTTTTCCAGTTCAGCTCCTTTCCACTTCAAGGCCTTAGTGTACTCAGTTTCTTCCATCTGGAATACTCTCCTACCCCTCTACCCTACCCCCACTTAGAACCTTCAACCAAGCTGAAGCCTACTCATTCTTCTGCATGGGAACTTTAAACACCACTTCCTAGAAAGTTTTCCCATACACTCTAAATTAGTTAGGTTCCCTCAATGATGCTCCACAGAATTCTTTTTCTCCATAGCACAAATCACATTTGTGGTACTCATTTGATATCATCTTTCCTACTAGACTACAAATTTCTTGTGAGTCAAGACCGGATCTACCAATACACAGGGATACAATACACTAGGAGGCCTAGTGCTACACAATTCACTGAATAATAAACAGTATCCAAGTCCTTAGTCCTCCCAGAATAAAAACTAATATATTACTTTCATAACCAAATGAGAGTACTGGGGCTTTAGGGGTGGCTCAGATGGTGAAGCATCTGCCTTCGGCTCAGGTCATGATCCAGAGTCCTGGGATGGAACCCCAAATAGGGCTTTCTCCTCAGCAGGGAGCCTGCTTCTCCCTCTCCCTCTACTATTCTCCCTACTTGCGCTCTCTTGCTCCGTCATTATTAAACATTAATATTAAATATTAATATAAATATTAAACATTATTTTGTTTATAAACAAATAAACATTATTTTTTTTTAAAAAGTACTTGGGCTTTAGGGTCCAACAGAACTGAATTAAAGATCTGGCCCAGGGGCACCTGGGTGGTTTAATCAGTTAAGCTTCTGCCTTCGGTTCAGGTCGTGATCCCAGGGTCCTGGGATTGAGCCCTGTGTCAGGCTCCCTGCTCAGTGGGAGCCTACTTCTCCCTCTCCTCCCTGCTTGTGCTCTCTCTCACTCTGTCACTATTTCTCTTCCTCTCTCAAATAAATACATAAAATCTTAAAAAGAAAAAAAAAAAAAAGATCTGGCCCAGTTACTCATTAGGGAACACTGAGCAAGATACTTAACCTCTCTAAGCCTCATTCACATAATAATCACAAATACCCTGCCATAAAGATTAACTATCCTCTTCATTCACACTGCTATTACCACAATTTCAGTAATTATCATCTTCCCTCTTTTTTTAAGTTTACTTAAGCAATCTCCACACTCAACATGGGATGCTAACAACCTAGAGACCAAGAGCCACATGCTTTACTGACTCAGCCAGACAGGCGCCCCTATTTTATATCGCCTCTTGAGTAACGTTTTTCAAATTTCAGACTGATTCCAATCAGCTTCTCATTTTTTTAAATGGAAAAATACAGAATTGAAAACAAGATAGCAGAGTTCATGCACACTAAGGGCATACTGTTGAAATACATACAGAACGCAACTACTGTTTATTGGGATGCAATATTACATACACAACCTACTATGGGTCACAGTAAAAAAAATTGAAAAACACTGCTATACTACTGCTACAGATAAATTAATACTACTGTAATATTAAAATGAGCAGAACAGAGGCCGTGGTTTTATTCACTACTGTGTTCAACAGCACATTAAATCTGTTGAAAAAGTGAGTGACAAATCTGGTCCCTACTTAGCTTTCCAAATATTCTCATCCTACAGTATTCCTCCTCATTGCTTTTTACAGGGCCCGATATATTTTTCATGTCCAAACCCTGGCTTACTCTAGTCTCTTAGACTAACAAACTTTCCTCCTTTTCTCAACTCACAAACCAATCAATGCCTTTCTACATTTCACTTTCTTATAAAATGGTAGTAGAGGCCCAAGTCCACAAGCATGAAAGGAAAACATGATAAATTATAATGTGACTACACAGTACACTAAAAAATACAGTTCTACATCATACACTCAACTTTTAGTTTAGTTATAGCAAACATTAAACATTTCACCAACAATTCAGCATGCCATCTTAAAATTTAAAAAGTCTTTTGGAAGATCATTTAACCCATATTTAATTAAAAATGTGAAGTCTAATTTAATAACTTCTCTCTTAACTCTCTCTAGGCACTCAAAATCATACCATGTATTTTTCTTTTCTAAAGATTTTATTTGTTTATTGGACAAACAGAGATCACAAGTAGGCAGAGAGGCAGGCAGAGGGAGAGAGGGAGAAGCAGACTCTCTGCCGAGCAGAGAGCCCAATGCGGGGCTCGATCCCAGGACCCTGAAATCATGACCTGAGCCGAAGGCAGAGGCTTAACCCACTGAGCCACCCAGGCGCCCCGTATTTTTCTTTTCATAAACAGAGCAACACAAAAAAATCTGAAGTCATCATTAAGGACCAAAAAATCAGTTTGAGTACTGAAAATCAACTAGCTTTCCAATCTACATTACTCTGTTCCTCATCCTCAGATAAGCCAATTTGAAGACACAAATTGTTAAGAAGACACTACCATAACCACTTGTTTGGGAAACTATTTTCAGAGGCTAGTAGAATGTCCACAGACTGACTTTTATTTTCCTACATATTAAACACTTCATATTTTCCAGAAACTCAACCTTGTACACATATATTTACATAAATGACTGCATCACCTCTAAATCTTTGGGGGAAAAAATTACCATTTGACAGGAACTACTTTTTCTCCTCTATTTTTCACACACACACAAAATCCTATGTTTCATGCAGATTAGTTATTAACATACCACAAAAGTTTGTTATTTCTCCTTATGATTTTAAATAATCTCTACATCCAGTGTGGGGCTTGAACTTATAACCCCTGAGATCAGGAGTCATGTGCTCTACTGACTGAGGCAGCCAGCTGCCCCTGTTCTTTTTCTTTAAGACACATGTGTACACACACCTTTTATCATTTGATTTATAAAATTCTTTTTTGGGGGTGCCTGCGTGGCTCAGTCAGTTAAGCGTCTGCCTTAGGCTCAGGTCATGATCCCAGGGTCCTAGGATTGAGCCCGATGGGGGCTCTGCTTCTCTCTCTCTCTCTCT
>ML110782.1:46210-75199 GCA_003697995.1 Taxidea taxus jeffersonii
TTCACTTTATACCTACCAGAAGCTGAACAGTGGAAAGTTCCAACTTTTGCAACTCTAGAATGAGGTTATAAATGGGAGGGGGGAGGGGGTACCTGACAGTTGTTTTTTTCAATCTACTTAAGCTCCCAGGGAGACCAAAACACTTAAGTTCCAACATGAGCTTCATTATTTCCCTGTATAAAATGTGTTTTCTTAAGGTTTAACCTTTCCAGCTGTAAAAGTTTAAAGTATTTCTGAACAGACTGGATCAGTTGCCAAATAACCTCAAGTCCTTAAAAATAAGGCAACATGGAGATCGAACCAAAAACAACTTAATCGGCATAAAATAATATAGTATTATAATATCAGTAACAGATAAAGAGCAGTACTACTTAGTGTCGGTCTCTGATTACAAAAGGTAAGCATTATTTTAAAACAGGTGTCTTTAGAAGATCCTACTAGGATCTTTAGCGTCTTTTTTTCTGATTCTATCCTATGCTGCCAAAGCTCTGGCTGATCTTTAAGGTGCTGTGACTCAGGGTCCCAACAGCATGGCTTGCGTAGTGGGAACGCGGAACGCGGCACAAGGCGCCTACAAGCTTTTATTAACAGAATTTGAATTCTCTCAATCCTCTGAAGACTACTACTGAGCCCCTTCCACTTCCAGTTGCCCCAACACGCTGGTTTCCAGCTCTTGGGGAAGCTAGGGCTTCAGACTTACCCCCCAAAACGCTTCCTAAATCAAGGTGGAGGCCCGCATTTCCCCGCCCTTCATAAGGCGCACTCGTCAGAGATACGTTTGGTCTAAGAAAAGAAACCTCACCCTGCTCCACCCAACAAGTGGGAAGGAGAAAGGAATGGACAGCTGGGAGCTGAGGCCAGGCCAGGCCTCAAATAGGGCGGGAGAGGGAGGCCGCAACCCCAGCGCGGCCTGAAACAAGGCAGGCCCCTTCCTGCCCCACGAAATACCGCCCCCCCCTCCGCCCGGCCAATTCCAAGACGCCTGCCCCAGCTGACCTGACGACAGATGCCACTCAATGCCATGAGCCGCAGTCTGGGCCAACCAAGCCGAAGATGGCACTTCCACCGTCTCAGTCCCACAGACACCGCGGCAGCCGCCACCAACACCAGGGCCGCCTCGTCGAGAGCACGGCGCGCATGCGTCGGTGCCCCAGGAGGCGAAGGAGTCACGTGGTAACACTGCGTTCAGGCCTCGCCCGCCGCGGGATCCTGAAGGGGGAGCAGGCCCCGCCCCTTCTCCGCCGGGGTCTCGGCTCCGCAGGCTAGAAATATCGGGCGTCTGCTCCTGATGTTTTTCACCTCTGTGGGGACTTTCTGAACCAAAAGACAGTGTTTAGGGCCTTTTACATCCTTAATCTTAAAAACAGACAGCGCTCCACCCCTCCAAAGGAAAATACTGTCTTTTGCGGCAAATCTCAGGTTTTCCCAACAATTGCCCAGGTTTTATCCCTTTACCTAAACGTGAGGAGAAATTCAGCCTTAAATCTCTATAACTCAGGATGATAAAGACTCTGGGTCCTCTCAGTTTTCTCAAGAGGAAACAAACAAACAAAAAAAAAGGAAACAATAGTGGAAACAAGTTCGGGGCTTGGGGAATTGATAATTACAGAGTTATATGAAATTATCCTCTGGACAAATGAAGGCTGCTTGCACTGACAGTACTAGCAGTCCTCTTCAGTTAGGTTCTCATCCTGGCTTTTTTTTTTTTTTAAGATTTTATTTATTTGGCAGACAGAGATCACAAGTAGGCAGAGAGGCAGGCAGAGAGAAAGGGAAGCAGGCTCCCCGCTGAGCAGAGAGCCAGATACAGCTTGATCCCAGGACCCCAGGATCATGCCATGAGTTGAAGGCAGACCCTTTAACCCACTGAGCCACCAGGCGCCCCCCAATCCTCGCTTTAAAAAAAATTTTTTTTTTCGAATCTGGCCTCTCTCCTATTTCTGTTACAAGTTTCCTGAGTTCACCCACCACCTGCCATGCAATCTCTGTTGAAGGTTCAGTAGTATCACAATTGGGTTACAAGTTCCTCCTTTGGAATCTGATTCCAGAAATATCTCTGAAGATAAAGTTTCCCCTCCAGGACATTGTTAACCATAAATCCCCTCAATACCATTTTTGCTTCCAAATATCAAAATCAGGGGCTCCTGGGTCAGAGGAGCCTGTCTCTCTTTAACTCAAGGTAAGGAGTGTGAGCCCCAATTTGGACGTAGAGATTACCTAAATGAATAAATTAAACCCTTAAAAAAATCAGTCTTCTTCAAGTATCATATGATCTCACTGATATGAGGAATTTGAGGGAGTGGTGTCCAGCGGTGTAGTGGGGAAGGGAGGGACCATAAAACAAGATGGGACCATGGAGGGAGACAAACTGTAAGAGACTCTTAATCTCAGGAAACAAATTGAGGGTTGCTGGAGGGGATGGGGGTGGCCCATAGGGTGGCTGGGTAATGGACATTGGGGAGGGTATGTGCTTGGCGAGTGCTGTGAATTGTGTAAGGCTGATGATTCACAGACCTCTACCCTGAAACAATACATTATATGCTGATATAAAGCCTGGCAGGGACAAAAAAAAAAAAAAATCATTCTTCTTACTGATTGCATTTCACTTTCAGCAAACTGCATGTATTTGCAGCTTTCCCTTTCCACTGCTTCTTACTACTGAAGCTAACTTTTGGATTCTCAGTGCAGCTATGCTTTTTACTGGTTTTGTCAGCAACTTTTAGATGTTTACTATGGGAAAGAAACTTAACGGAGTAATCTATTAGGAAGTGGCTCTAAGTGCCAGGACTTCACTCCTTTTCTGGTTCTTCCAATCTTTCCTAAACTTATTTCAAATTCTTCATCAGTAAATAAGATTAGTTCTGAGATCCCATCCCCCTCCTATAGTCATTTTATAAAAATCTATCTACTTCTTCATCTTTATTCACTGCAGATTCATTGCTTTCTCTTAGTTTTCTACATCTTACCTTTCCAGACAGTGCTCTTGCTCTCACTCTCCTGCTGGAAAATCTCCACTAGTTTTCCTCCATAAATCTCTTGTCGTTATGTCATCTGCTTTTTTGGAGAACTAAGACTAACACAAAAACTAACCAACATAAATGTTAAATTTAATGTAATGTGTTTTCTCCTAATTGATTCCATTACCTTCCATATGTTAGTGATTTATGCAATGGACATTTTTTATTTGTTTTAGCTCTTTGGGACATCTCCTCTTTTTGACATCCCATTATAGAAGCTAAAACTACCTGATACTTGCCTAGGCCCACATCCGATGTGGCAGGGTGTGGTATCAGTGGAGTGATATGATGGCTGTCTTCTGTCTTCTGTAATACTAGCAGGCTAGTGGACTAGCTCTGCAACACAAGGTGTACATTCTTATCAGCTAGCTAGCCTCCCAGTCTCATAAAACTCTGTGACACCAGATCTTTTTTTATTAAACCTTTCTTTTGTTTAAATTAGGCATATATAGTTAGTTAGTTAGTTGTATTTGCTGGTAAATAAGACTTGTGAAACCAGTTCCAAGAACCGCTGCAGATAACAGACCCTCAGGGTCTGTTGGATTAGTTGGATTAGTCCTAACCAGGGCTGAGAAACCAGTAAAAATCCAGCTGGCACCAAAAGAAGTCCTTCTGGTGCTTATGGAACAGTGCATACAGTACACATATGATATAAAATGATGAACTACACATGATATAAAATGATTAACTTCCACGGGTATAATGATATACCCGTGGAAGGCAGTTTTGGGCTGAAGTGTGGGGTAGAATTTTTATTTATACTAACACTGGAGAGCTTAAAAGAGAATGACAAAATGAGATTTCTAAATTCTTAGCTTGAAGTAGGAATCAAAAATTAAGGCCTTCCTCTGATAATAAAATAATTTATTCTTTGCAGCTATGGGGCTAAAAGAGCCAAACATCCTCAAAGTTGGGGCCCACAGGTTGCCAAATTACAAAGTTAGTTGAATTCATAGTCTTGTCAGAACTCTTCTGTGAAGATTAAGGCATTGTTCAAGAAAGAGCAGAACCAAAGAAGTGAAATGGGCATGTGGTAGAATTCAAATAAGTCAAATGCCCTTAACTCATTACTTTTAACTGAGCCTCATTCAACAAACAAAAGCAGCCCCTACTCACTGCACTGAAAAGACTGATTCTGCCTTATGTGGAAATCTGTATAGATCTCACCTAATCTGTAGAGGTTTCACTTTGCATGAAGAGGCCAATTTTTCTTATTCCCCATTTCCAACACTTACCCTTTTTTCTAAACATATAACAGAATCAGATTTCAGCATATTCTGGAGGCCAATTATAACATCAAACTTGTATAGCAAGATGTACAGCAAGACAGTTGAAACTTTACAAATTTATGTTGACAATAATATGAAGAATACACAAGAAAATTCTTTGAGTGCTAGACTGAGGAAATGATTTTAAAGTATATATATGCAATATATATTTTTAATATTACATATTAACATATACATACATATGTATAAATTCAATATGCTAGCTTAAACAGTCAGGCATGGTTTTAACAGTTTGTTCTGTAGGAGTGCTGGCATGAACTATTCATGAACAACTTTCTACTCACCTATAACTATGTATCCTAGAAGTGCCAGGTACACTCCCTTCACCAAGATTAATAAATACATAGGTGAAGGGACAGTCAGCAACTTTGGAAAGTGCTACAGTCTCCAACTTATGATGGTTCAACTTAACAATTTTTCAACTTCAAAGTGGCTCATGAGTGATTAAGCACACAGCCAACTCGATCAAGAGGATAAACGACAAATACACTTAAAACCATTCTGTACCCATATAACCATTCTGTTTTTCACTTTCAGTATGGTATTCAATAAATTTCAGGAGATATTTAACACCTTATTATAAAATAGGCTTTGTGTTAGATGATTTGCCCAACTATAGGCTGCCCAACTATAGTTCTGAGCATGTTTAAGTTAGACTTGGCTAAGCTATGATGTTTGGTAGGCTAGGTGTATTAAATGCATTTTTTTCTCCCCCCCCTTTTTTTTTTTGAAGATTTTATTCATTTGGGGTGTGTGGGTGGCTCAGTCCTTAAGCGTCTGCCTTCGGGCTGCCTCAGGCCCCGCAAAAGCCTTCTTCTTCCTCTCCCACTCCCCCTGCTTGTGTTCCCTCTCGCTGTGTCTCTGTCAAACAAATAAATAAAATATTAAAAAAAAAATATTTCATTCATTTATTTGACAGAGAGAGAGAGTGCACAAGTAGGGGGAGCTATAGGCAGAAAGGGAGAAGGAGGCTCCCCACTGAGCAGGGAGCCCAATGTGGGCTCAATCCCAGGACCCTAGGACCTGAGCCTAAAGCAGACACTTAACCGACGTCATCTGTGGTTCATCAGATAGAAGTGGGGCTTACAGAATATGGCAGATACTATTAGCTAGCTCAGTCATAACTCTTCCAACTGAAATTTCTATTACCTTCTCTCTACTGAGACTAGGAAATGAAATACTCAAATTTTTTAGCTTCCCTTCAATCTAAGCGCAGTCAATGAGAAGTAGCTGGAAGTAGATAAAAATGGCCTCTTTTCCTAAATAAAAAGGCAGAACCTCTAGAGATACTCACCAGTGTTACAAACTTCATTTATTTGATCCCCCATCCTCCAAATCTGTGTCATCAATTCAGTCAATCCTGTTATCAATAGCTTTCAAATCCATTTTCAGTTCTCACTGCTTCTACTATTAAGTTTATACCTTTACTATCTAAAGTCTGGATCTAGTCCCTGGGTAGATCACTAAATTCCTTCCTATTGAAACTTAACATAACTTTACAATCTTTTTCAACACATTGCACAGGCAGATACTATCAACTCATTACACTGGAATATTTGATGAAATCCATTTGCCCCTTTGGATTAGTGCTTCAGATTGACTTCCTTGCCTACACCCTTTCTCCGCTCCATCCAGCTAATCCTCTGCTACTGCAAAATCAATTAAGTACTATATTATCATTAGTGACTTGTGGTTTCATAATGTGTACTGTAAAAGAGAACCTATATACTCTTAATTCACAAACTACTCTCTGGACAGAACAATGGATGAGCATAGATTTAAAAAGCATTAAAGTAATTTACAGATTTAGCAAAGTAGTCAAAAAATACATGCAGGGGGGCGCCTGGGTGGCTCAGTGGGTTAAAGCCTCTGCCTTCGGCTCAGGTCATGATCCCAGGGTACTGGGATCCAGCCCCATGTCAGGCTCTCTGCTCAGTGGGGAGCCTGCTTCCTCCTCTCTCTCTGCCTGCCTCTCTGCCTACTTGTGATCTCTGTCTGTCAGATAAATAAATAAAATCTTAAAAAAAAATACATGCAGACACACCTGGGCAGCTCAGTTGGTTAAGCGTCCAACTCTTCATTTTGGCTCAGGTCATCATTTCAGGGTGGTGAGATCAAGCCCTACATCTGACTTCTAGCTGTGCAGTCTGCTTGAGATTCTCTCTCTTCCCTCTGCCCTTCCCCACTCACACATGTGCTCTCTTTAAATAAATAAATAAAAATCTTTTTTAAAATACATGTAATGAGATAGAATTATGTAAAATGATCTGGTGGTACCAAATTCTGGCCAGTCTTGAATTACTTTTTTTTATTACTATGCCTGGAATAGTACCTACCCTGGATGCTAAATAAATATAATACTTGAATAAGGAGGTGAATGATATATAAGTTTGAAATTTATTCTGGAGACAGAAAGCAATGTTTTTAAAGGTGGAAGTGGTATGTTTAAAAAAATAAGAATGTATTTTACATTCTTAGAGTTATAAAAAAAACAAAAATAGAAAAAACCCAAAGAATAGGCCATTATCTGTCTGTAGCTTACAAAGCCAAAAACTTTCGCTTTTTGGTCCTTAATTTCAGATCTAAACTATAGAAACATAATAAAATACACTTGGAAGAACAGATAAAGCATGTATGTAACTTTGAATATATGTTACAGTACCTATAAACAGAAAAAGTAACCAAGTCTTTACTTTCCATTAAGCTTAGCTTCAAATTGTTGTAAAACCCCTTTTATTCCTCAGTAGTCATGGAGTAATACAAAGAATCACAATTTAAAATGAAGCCATATACATCAGAAAACTGGTAAGTGACATATGAAATGAAAAAGAATGAGGATAGTTCACAATTGTAATAAAGTGATCATCGAGTAAACAAGACACAGAATCATAGATGTTTAGAACAAGATAGAACTTTAAAAACACCTAGTCCAGCCCTCATACTTTAGAGATGGAAACACTGAGACCTAGACCTGGCAAGTGACTTGCCCAAGATCACACGGCTAATTTCCTCCAAAGGTAGAACTATAACCCAGGTCTATATTTAGGTCAATAGAGGTAGGTCAATATTATATGAAGTATACCAAGTGAAAGCGATAGGTCAATATTATATATATTTTTTATTTTAACATATTTGGAAGGTGGAAAAATAGGACACCTCTCACACATCTACAGAAATAAATCTTTTTATTTTTATAACATTCCTTTTCTTTTTATGATGCATACAGTACTTATAGCCCAAGAATTCTGAAAAAAGCTATAGGAGACCTGGCACTAATTGTGAGAATTACACAACTGGGCAGCAAAATAACACCTTTATAAATGTTGGGACATATAGAAATAAAATTTAGTGTTTGCACACAAAAATAGGGAAGTTACATTCAACACGTTTTCTTTAACGTGCATTTAAAATGTTAAGCATTTTCTAAAACTTTGGTTATCATGCTTCATTATAACTTGTTAAATTTCAAATTATATAGATGATTTAACCCAAATGGTAGGCAAATATATCACATTAACACAGCAGCAAAAGCAAGCTAATACTGCACAATCATATTAGCAGACTGATTTCAGAAATACATGTTTTTCACAAATAGCACACAAAAGTTAATTTGTGATAACATAGTTCAATGACTTTTCTTTCATTTTATAAAATAAGGCTGAGTAATGAGACATAGCAGAACATGATTACATAATAAAAAGTATATTTTTAATTACAAATCTAATTGTACATATAGGGCAATGAATTGTGGTTTCTATAGAATAGTGCAAATGAGCAGGACTTTCCTCAAAAATAATATACTTGGATTCATTCCATGTACCTCAGATTTCATGAATATTAGGTTACATTAATCATTTTAGGTTTTTGGGAGATGAGTACAAGTAGCAGGGTTCAGACAGGGCAGATGTGTACTCATTGGCTGCAAATACAAATAGCCATTGACTTAATTTACCAGATGAGAAGTGCAGGCACTGAAAATGTTACTTTAAAAAAGTTCCATTTGTCATAATGTAAACAATTTTCTTCATCATACTATATTTCATCAAAAATTCATAATTCATTTCATATTGTCATATCAAGCAATTCTTCTAAACTCTTTTTGATATGTGGTGGTTGAGATGCAGCCTGATTTAACAGATTCTGACCCATTTGTGCAAAAAGTGCTTTTGATAACTTAGCTGTGGCTGTTCGTATATTTCCTCCAGCTCCAGGCAAAGAGCCACTATTTGTCATGTTCCCCAAGAGATGCCATAAAACAACCAACACTTTCTGTTCTGTGGCATGGGGCTTCCTTTGATAAAGTTCCATAACAATATCTGAAACATAAAAATACAGTAAATAGGGAGGTTTAAAAAAAAATTCAAGTTTAGCTAATTTTATATAAAGCATACAAAATATACTAAGCTTTTCCCCTATACCATTTGTCCTAAAATGTCAGGCTTTTATTTATTTATTTACTTGTCTGTTTGTTTTTTAACAAACTTTTATTTTTATTTTTTTAAATTTTTAAAAATTTTCTTAAAAGATTTTATCTATTTATTTATTTGACAGACAGAGATCACAAGCAGGCAGAGAGGCAGGCAGAGAGAGGAGGGGAAGCAGGTTCCCTGCTGAGCCAAGAGCCTGATGCAGGGCTTGATCCCAAGACCCTGGGATCATGACCTGAGCCGAAGGCAGAGGCTTTAACCCACTGAACCACCCAGGTGCCCCAAATGTCAGAATTTTAAAGAAAAGTAAGGTCAGAAACTTTCCTCCCAAAGAATGGAATCTTTAAGTATTAGAATTCCATATATGACAACTTAATTCAGGTAAAAGTAGTAAACATAGGAATTAAACCCAAAATTCACCTCAATGTTTTCCTAATGTAGTTATATAAAAACATACATTTTTAAGTCACTGACCTTTTATCAAACACCTAATTCGAAATAGTTTTCCAGCTGTACCAAATCGACTTTAATGTCTTTTATTTTTTTCTGTATTATTTCTACTGACAGAAAGACTAAATAGTTACTGGATTAAAAAAAGGATAAAATTCTTAAAGAAAATTTTGAGGGATAAAAGTCTTAAAAGATTCTCATATGGATGATTATGCAATTTATTTCTACATGTGCGTAATGATATTGAATTTGGTAGTTAACCCCAAATTAAACTGAAATGCCTATCAGTTTATCCTAAGGTAATAAAATATTTCTTTAGAGTGTTCATTTTTTAAAAAATATTTTATTTATTTGACAGAGATCCCAAGTAGGCAGAGAGAGAGAGGGGGAAGGAGGCTCCCTGCCGAGCCGAGAGCCCAATGCCAGGGTTCGATTCTAGGACCCTGAGACCATGACCTGAGCCAAAGGCAGAGGCTTAACCCACTGACCCACCCAGGTACCCCTAAAATTTTTCTTTAGAAATAGCAATTAAAAAATACTTACCAGCAAGCTTTTCAGTCATATCCTGCTTTGCTTTTCCATTTAAAAACTGAGCTTTTGTACAAAATGGCTGTAGAAGTAAGTAATTGTCTAAACAAAAAGAATATTAAAGACATATAAAGAATTATGGGATTTTATTTTCCAGTACATAGAATTGAAAGGAAAACATATTCATGCAAATGTGTTAAAAAGATTTTTTTGAATCTATGTAATCACTACACTTAACGTTATCTATAAAACCTTAATAGGATAATAGTCTTATAGCAAATGAGAAATAAAAATACCTGAGTATTAAAAGAGCTATCATATGCTATAAAAAAGTGAAAGAATTACCCATCTCCCAAAAACAGAATACAGGTTTATCAAAAACAAACAAAAAACAGAAAAAAAAATTGTTGTGAGGGTAGTTTTATCTTTACTGATTTTTTTCAAAGTTTTAATTCTGTAATAATTATAGATTCACAGGATGTTACAAAGGTCCTGTGTACCTTTCACTAAAAGTTATATCTTACATAATTATAGTATACATCAAAATAAGGAATCTGACATGTGCATAGTTCTAATCTGCATCATTCACCTATTTGTTGATTTTTGGAGGTTTTTTTTATAAGCTCTACACCCAAATTGGGGCTTGAACTCATGACCCTGAGATCAAAAGTCACATGCTGTACGACTAAGCCAGCCAGGTGCCCCTACCTGTGTACAATTCTATGTTCATTTTATCATATGTGTAGATTTGTAATGATCACTGCAATTATCATATAGAACTATTCTTTCACCACGAAGATCTCCCTAATCACATCCAGCCCCTCCTCCTTAGCTGCCCCTAAACCCTGATAACCACTAACCTGTTTTCCATCTCCATAAATTTTATCATTTTGAGAGGGTTATACATATAAATCCTATAGCATGTGACCTTTTTTTTTTCCGATTTTTAAAAATTTATTTATTTATTAGAGAGAGAGAACACAGGCAGAGAGGCAGGCAGAGGCAGAGGGAGAAGCAGGCTCCCTGCCGAGCAAGGAGCCCGATGTGGGACTCGATCCCAGGACGCCGGGATCATGACCTGAGCCGAAGGCAGCCACTTAACCAACTGAGCCACCCAGGCGTCCCAGCATGTGACCTTTTGGGACTGTCTTCTTTCACTGAGCACTGTGTTGTGTGTATCCATAATACTGTTTTATTACTAAGTAATATTCTACTGTATGAATGTATCACAAATGTTTTCACTATTAACTCAGTGAATTACATTTAGGTTATCTGCAGTTTTTGGCTATTGCAAATAAAGCTGTTATGAATAACAGTGTACAGGTTTTTAGGTGGAAATGAGTTTTCATTTCTCTGGAATAAATGCCTAAGGATGCAAGGGTTATATGATAAGCATAGTTTAGTTTTTCTAAGAAATTGCCAAACTACTTTCTACAGTGGCTACACCATTTTATTTACATTTTCACCAGCAAAGTAGCAAAGATTCAGTTTCTTTGAAACCTTGTTAGCATTTGGCATTGTCACTCTTTTACATCTTAGCTGTCCTAATACTTGCTATAAAGTCAATGTCTGTTTCCTCCAAAATTCATATGTTGAAACCCAATCCCCACTGTTATGGCATTTGAAGGTGAGGCCTTTGGGAGGTGATTAGGTCATGAAGGTAGAGCCGTTATGAATGGGATTAGTGCTCTCTTATAAAAGATGCCCCAGAAAACTCCTCTGCCCCTTCTTTTTCTTTTTTTTTAGATTTATTTATTTGACAGACAGAGATTACAAGTAGGCAGAGAGGCAGGCAGAGAGAGAGGGGGGGAGGCAGGCTCCCTGCTGAGCAAAGAGCGTGATTCGGGGCTCGATCCCAGGATCCTGGGATCATGACCTGAGCCGAAGGCAGAGGCTTAACCCACTGAGCCACCCAGGCACCCCTCCTCTGCCCCTTCTATCACGTGACAACACAAACAGAAGATGGGGCTATCTAGGAACCAGAAAGTGGGCCCTCACCAGACACCAAATCTGTTGACACCTCAACCTTGAACTTTCTGGCCTCCAGAACTCTGAGAAATAAATGTTTTCACGCTATCCAGTCTGTAGTAGTTTGTTGTAGCAGCCCCTACAGACTAACATATTTGTGTAGTGATCATGGTCTTAACTTGAATTTTACATTTCTGTAATGACTAGGGATGTTGAACAGCTTTTCATGTGTCTATCTGCCATCCATATATTCTCTTCAGTGAAATGTTTCTCCATGTCCTTTGTCCATTTTCTAATTGAATTGTTTAATATTCAGTTTTGAGAGTTCTTTATATACTCTTGAGTTCTTCCTCATATATGTGGTTTGCAAATGCTTTCTTCCAATCTGTAGTATGTCTCTTTATGTAATTAACAGAGTCTTTTGAGGAGCAAATGTTTTTAATTTTTTTTTTAATTTTTTTTTTGTTATTTATTTATTAGAGAGAGAGAGAGAGAGAGAGAGTGAGCACAGGCAGACAGAGAGGCAGGCAGAGGCAGAGGGAGAAGCAGGCTCCCTGCCGAGCAAGGAGCCCGATGTGGGACTCGATCCCAGGACGCCGGGATCATGACCTGAGCCGAAGGCAGCCGCTTAACCAACTGAACCACCTTTGATGAAGTCTAATTTATTGACTTTTATGGACCATGCTTTTAGTGTCATGATAACAATTCTTTACTAAGCCCTCAGGTCCTAAGGCTTTCTACTTATGTCATCCTTAAAAGTTTTATAGTTAAGTTTTACATTTAAATCTAAGATCCATTTTAAGTTAATTTTGCATCAGATGTGAGAATGAGGTAGAAAAAAAGAACTGAAGTGTCAAAAATAAGGGAAGATAAAGTCAATTGAATGGGACAGTATTTAATCTCCAAAAATAATTTAAAATACTACTGAGAATATCACATTAAATGACAAATATTGACTATGATTTCAACATTATTAAAAAAACACGTGTAGAATCAGAACATAAGTAAACAGAAAAAAAGTAAAGTCAAAATAATTTGAGTGCCAAAGTAAAGATTTCTTACCTACGTGCTGACTCAGTGCCTGAACAACATTTGTGGCAGCAGCATAGATGCCTGGATTCTTAGAATTCAGATTGTTATCTACTATTGCTGGAATTAGCATGTTGATTACAGGCGATAAGTTGTCTCTAAGCAAAGGAATCATTTTGTGCATTGTTTCTAGAGCCACCAGATTTACTTTACTATTAGAATCATGAAGTCGAGATTTAAAAGCATCAAAGATCTGAAAGTGAATTGGTAAATTATTTAAAGTGAAATAATATTTATAGCTATTTAAATTCTTTTTGGCATTCTGTAGTATTTTTCCTATTAATAATACTGTTTAAAAACATACACACAACATTTTATTTAATCTGAACTTAGATAATAGGAATTTTATTAAAATTTGGATGTTAAATCTAAGTCTCAAAATTTCTTAGAGCAAAAAGACAAATATTCAAAGATCACCCAAAAGACATACTAATAAATTAAGGTTGAGAAATTTGGCTTACTAGGAAGATGACTGGCTTACTGTGAATGGGATAAAAATGCTCTCTTTTATTTTTGGAAGGTACAAGTTAGCTTAGGTAACTCTAAGAACTCAAGAAAAGTTTCTATTTTTATCACTAGTGATAACAGAATTAGACAAGTAAGTTTTACTGTAGAGATCTGATTTAATTTCAATTTGTCTTATGAAATTTTATATGCAATTTCAGAGCTAAATTTTTATTACTACCTCTTAACCTGATTATTCCTTACTCTTTAGAATTCTTAACTTTTATAAGCTTAATATACAGTAAGAGAATGATAAATCTTTAGTCACATCAGGTGAGTGAATAGCTATTCAGTGAGGTTAAAACATATATATCTGTGAGGCCAATACATACACACACACACACATACGCACACATACATACAAATCTCTCATATAAAAACTATGAAAGTTAATATATATATATAAAATTTTTCATGGTAAGAATAGTCTTCCCAAGAGATTTATTTTTATTCAAAATTAAGTGACAGCACTACTGAAATTAAGGGTAGTTATAGTATGTTGGCCAAGTTTAATGCCCATAAATACAAACTTAAAATGGAATTTAGTAATTAACTTAACTCTGAAGAAGCATAAATCATCTATGCTCAATTTGTTACTATCTCTTTTTCTATTGCTTGTTATCTTCCTAAGTGTTGGTATATAAATTAGTATATATAAGATTTATAATCTACGTATAAAAATTTTAATATCTATTCTTAAGTAGCATCAGAGCTCTTAAATGCCCCAGTTCTTAAAATATTTATTGATTTGCTCAACATATATTCACTGAATATCAGGTTCCACAGGCTCTGAGAATACAGAGCTTCAGAAAAGTTACCAAAATCAAAAAAGTTACCAAAATACTAAAGAAGTTATTGAATTCTGGGAGAATTCAGACAAATAAGCAGCTATTTTTCTATCTTTTCCCAATTATTTTGTTCTCGAATGCTTTTAACACAGCACAATCTAAGCAATCCATACTTTTCACTAAGTTTAACATTTTAAAATAATATATGTAAGGTGTAAGAATTAGGGTAATTTCTTATACTAATGAGCTGTTAGCTACATATTGAAAATGAAAATTAATTTTGACAGTTCATTACCTTCACAATGTTTCCAACAACAAGCTCTTGATTGTTTTCAGTATCTGATAAAAGCTGCTTAATCCCATTAATGCGATCACGGAAGTCTTTTGCATTTAATAAACTGGTTATGACTTTAATATATTCAGCACTTTCTAAGGAATTGCGGGGAATTGATTTTCTGGTGATGTCGCGAATTTCAATTACTTCTCTAAAGTCAAAGAAAGGTAAATTTAATTTCATTATTAATTTCCTATGAGAAATATAAACATAATAAATAGTTCTTATTACACATTTATTTTTCAAAAATTCACAAAGTGATTTCCATAATACCTGCGTTGGGGTCCCTAAAATCTCCCCTGAGAGGGGCGCCTGGGTGGCTCAGTGGGTTAAAGCCTCTGCCTTCACCTCAGGTCATGATCCCAGAGTCCTGGGATTGAGCCCGCATCCAGCTCTCTGCTCAGCAGGGAGCCCCCTTTCCTCCCCCTTCCTCTCTCTCTCTCTGCCTGCCTCTCTGCCTACTTGTGACCTCTATCAAATAAATAAATAAAATCTTTAAAAAAATTAAAATCTCCTCTGAGATTGATGATTTGCTAGGAGGACTCACAGGACTCAGCACATAGTTTTACTCAGAGCTAAGATTTATTACAGAAGTAGACAAAGCAAAATCAGCAAAGGGAAAAAGTGCAGGTGTCAAAGTCTTGTCGAAACTAGATACAAGCTTCCAAGGGTCATTTCCCAGTTCACACAGGACAATATTTTTAAGATTTTTTTTCTCTTATTTGACAGAGAGAGACATAGAGAGGGAACATAAGCAGGGGGAGTGGGAGAGAGAAAAGCAGGCTTCCCTCTGAGCAGAGAGCTTGATGAAGGGCTGCATCCCAGGACCCTGGGATCATGACCCAAGCTGAAGAAAGACACCCAACGACGGCCACCCAGGTGCCCTAACACAGAACAAATTTAATTACTCCAGTAACAATTCATGACAACACATGTGAAATGTTGTCTACCAATGAACCTTATTAGAGACTCAATGCTCAGGCTTTTTTTTTTTTTTTTAAGATTTTATTTATTTATTTGACAGACAGAGATCACAGAGAGGTAGGCAGAGAGAGAGAGAGAGAGGAGGAGGAAGCAGGCTTCCTGCTGAGCAGAGAGCCTGACGCAAGGCTCAATTCCAGAACCCTGGAATCATGAGCCGAAGGCAGAGGCTTTAACCCACTGAGCCAACCAGGGGCCCCTACTTTTTTTTTTTTTAAGTATTTTATGTATTCATTTGAGAGAGAGAGAGAGCATACAGTAGGGAGAGGGAGAGAGAATCTGAAGCAGATTCCACACTGAGTGAAGAATCTGACATGGGGCTCAATCCACAATCATGAGATCTTGACCTGAGACAGAAGCAAGAGTCAGATGCTTAACCAACTGAGCCTCCCAGGCACCCCTCAATGCTCAGGGTTTTTACTGGGAGTTGGCATGATTTGTCCTCTGCCTAGGATATACTGAAATTCTAGGCTGCCAGAGGAAAGCAGGTCTTCAGCTTAAACCACATTGTTTGCCCAAACAATTGTGGTACAGTAAACTACTCTTATCAGTTAAGGAACAGTGGATTAATCTTCCTTAAATCCTAGTTTCCAGGTGTCAACCAAGGGCTCACCTTGTCAGTATGACTTTCGAAAAATAGAAGTCTCAGGTATGCTATATTAACTCAAAATATCCATGTGAATTTGCATGAGAAAACTACAATCTTGACACTAGCAGGACTTACTATTTCAATGATTTACTATTACTAGCATCTTCTTTTTTAATGTTACAAAGGGTTGATGCAATGTATCAGGTGAATGATCCCTTTGAAACTGAAGTGTCATGCAAATTGACAGATTTTTTTTTTTTTAAGATTTTCATTTATTTATTTGAGAGAGAGAGACAGAGAGCACAAGCAGAAGGGAGAGGCAGAGGGAGAGGGAGAAGTAGGTTCCCTGAGGAGCAGGGAACCCCACGTGGGGCTTGATCCCAAGACCTTGAGATCACGACCTGAGCCAAAGGCACATGCTTTACCAACTGAGCCACCCAGGCACCCCCAAATTGACAGGTCATAAGGACAGTGGTACGTGTTGCCAGTTACCATCTCTCTAACTACCAGTATTAAAAATGGTACTGAGGTTGTCTTAAGAGCACTGGTTAAAGAATGACTCAGAATCATCCTAAAAGCAGATATAGAATGGTGAGCTAAAACACAGATATTAGTTAGATATATTTATCATTATTTTTAATTTGCTTGAATAAATTGATCTGAGGTTAACTTGTGAAATGATTAATTCTATACAATGAGAAAAAGAGGATTAAATTTATATTTAAACTGAAAAGTATCTGATACATAAAAGGTGAATAAATGAAAAGAGTAAAAAGAACACCTCAAGAAGCCACCTAATTACTGCAACTTGTGTTTAAAGATAGATTTTCTGTTATTTAAAACAAAATGGATTTAATAGCAAAGTAACAGTGAATATACCTTAGGGTGTATGACAAAAAATAGACATACACACCACACACACACACACACACACACACACACACACACACCTCAATCAGTTCAAAAGAAGGCAGGACAAAAGGGTCATTTTAGACATAAAGACACCTGCAGATTGAAAGTAAGGGGACAGAGAAACATTTATTATACCAATGGACATCAAAAGAAAGCTGGAATAGCAGTACTTATGTTAGACAAACTAGATTTTCAACTGAAGACTGTGACAAGAGATGAAGAAGGGCACTATATCATAATGAAGGGGGCTATCCAAAAAGATCTAACAACTGTAAATATTTATGCCCCACATAGGGAGTACCCAAACATATAAAACAATAACAAATACAAAGGAACTCAATGATAATAATAATAGTAGGAGACTTTAACATCCCACTTAAAACAATGAATAAATCATCTAAACAGAAAATAAACAAGGAAACAATGGCTTTGAATGTCATACTGGACCAGATTGACTTAACACATATATTCAGAACATTTCATCCTAAAGCAAAATATAAATTTAAGTACACATGGGGCATTCTCCAAAATAGATCACATACTTGGTCATAAATCAGGCCCAAACAAGTATAAGTAGATTTAGATCATACCGTGGATATTTTCCTACCATAGTGCTATGAAACTTCAGGTCACCCACAAGAA
Organism: Taxidea taxus jeffersonii; assembly: GCA_003697995.1. Lineage (NCBI taxonomy): Eukaryota > Metazoa > Chordata > Mammalia > Carnivora > Mustelidae > Taxidea > Taxidea taxus. The sequence continues at coordinate 63,729 of ML110782.1, forward strand.
AAAATTTGGAAAAACCACAAATATATGGAGGTTAAACAACATGCTACTAAACAATGAATGGGTCACCAGGAAATCAAAGAAGAAATAAGAAAAATACATGCAAACAAAGGAAAATGAAAATACAATGGTCCAAAACCTTTGGGATGCAGCAAAAGTGGTCATAAGAAGGAAGTATATAGGGGCGCCTGGGTGGCCCAGTGGATTAAGCCGCTGCCTTCGGCTTGGGTCATGATCTCAGGGTCCTGCGATCGAGCCCCACGTCGGGCTCTCTGCTCTGAGGGGAGCCTGCTTCCTCCTCTCTCTCTGCCTGCCTCTCTGCCTGCCTCTCTGCCTACTTGTGATCTCTGTCTGTCAAATAAAATCTTAAAAAAAAAAAAAAAAAAGAAGGAAGTATATAGTAATACAGGCCTACCTCAAGAAGCAAGAAAAATCTCAAATAAACAATCTAATCTTATACATAAAGGAGCTACAAAAAGAACAACAAAGCTTAAAGCTAGCAGAAGGCAAAAAATAAAGATTAGAGCAGAAATAAATGACATAGAAACTAAAAAGAAAACAACAGAACATATCAATGAAAGGTAGCAGTGGCTCTCAGAAAAAAATTAGTAAAATTGATAAACACCTAGCCAGACTTATCAAAAAAAAGGACCCAAATAAATAAAATCATGAATGAAAGAGGAGAGATCACAACCAACACCAAAGAAATACAAAATGCTATTTTTAAAAAATACATTTTATTTATTTGAGAGAGAGCGAGCAAGCATGAGCAGGGGGGAAGGGTAGAGGGAGAGGGAGAAGCAGATTCCTCACTGAGCAGAGCCAATACAGGGCTCAATCCTAAGACCCTGAGATCATGACCTGAGCTGAAGGCAGAGGCTTAACCCACTGAGCCACCCAGGTACCCCAGAAATACAAACAATTATAAGAGAATATTATATGCCAACAAGTTAAGCAATCTGTAAGAAATGGATGCAGTCCTAGAAACATCTAAACTACCAAAACTGAAACAGGAATAAGTAGAAAAATTGAACAGACCCATAACCGGCAAGGAAATTGGATCAGTAATCAAAAATCCCCCAAGATACAAAAGTTCTGGACCAGATGGCTTCACAAGGGAATTCTACCGAACATTTAAAAAAGATTGGGGCGCCTGAGTGGCTCAGTGGGTTAAAGCCTCTGCCTTCGGCTCAGGTCATGATCTAGGGTCCTGGGATTGAACCTCGAATTGGGCTCTCTGCTCTGTGGGGAGCCTGCTTCCTCCTCTCTCTCTGCCTGCCTCTCTGCCTGCTTGTGATCTCTGTCTGTCAAATAAATAAAATAAAAAACCTTAAAAAAAAAGATTGAATACCTATTCTTCTCAAACTATTTCAAAAATTAGAAAAGGAAGGAAACTTCCAAATTCATTCTATGAGACCAGCATTATCTTGATTCCAAAACCAGACAAAATCTCCAGTAAAAAAAGAGAACTATACGTCATTATTTCTCATGAACATGGATGTGAAAATTTTCAACAAAATACTAGCAAACTGAAATCAACAGTACATTAAAAGAATCATTCACAATGATCAAGTGGGATTTATTTCTAGGCTGCAAGGATGATTCAATATTCACAAATCAATCAACATGATGCACCGCATTAATAAAAGAAAGGATAAAAACCATATGATCCTTTCAATAGATGCAGAAAAGGCATTTGACAAAGTACAGCATCCATTCATGATAAAAACCCTCAAGAAAATAGGTTTATAGGGAGCTACCTCATCATAATAAAGGCCATACATGAAGAATCCACAGCTAAAATCATCCTCAATGGGATGAGAGCTTTTCCTCCATGGTCAGGAACAAGACGGGATATCCACTCTCACTACTGTTATTTAGCTTAGTACTGGAAATCCTAGCCTCAGCAATCAGACAACAAAAAGAAATAAAAGGGATCTGAATCAGCAAGGAAGGGGCACCTGGGTGGCTCAGTCATTAAGCGTCTCCCTTCAGCTCAGGTTATGATCCCAGGATCCTGGGATTGAGCCCCACATTGGGCTCCCTGCTCTGCTGGAAAGCTTACTTCTCCATCTCCCGTTCCCCTTGCTTGTGTTCCCGCTCTTGCTGTCTCTCAATCTATCAAATAAATAAATAAAAATCTTAAAAAACAACAACAGCAAAAAATCAGCAAGGAGGAAGTCACTTTCACTATTTGCAGATGACATGATACTTTATATAGAAAACCCAAAAAAAATCCACAAGAAGTTGCCAAGTGATAGATGAATTCAGTAAAGTTGCAGGATACAAAATCAACATATAGAAATCTGTTGCATTTCTATATGCCAATAATGCACAGCAGAAAGATAAATTAAGAAAACAATCCCAGGGGCGCATGGGTGGTTCAGTGGGTTAAAGCCTCTGCCTTCGGCTCAGGTCATGATCCCAGGGTCCTGGGATCCAGCTGCACATCAGGCCCTTGGCTCAGCAGGGAGCCTGCTTCCTCCTGTCTCTCTGCCTGCCTCTCTACCTACTTGTGATCTCTGTCTGTCAAATAAATAAGTAAAATCTTAAAAAAAAAAAAAAAAAAAGAAAACAATCCTATTTATAATTGTACCAAAATCTATGAGATATCTAGAAATAAACCTAACCAAAGAGATAAAAGATCTATATTCTAAAATCTATAAAACACCTACGAAAGAAATTAAAGATGACACAAAGAAATGGAAAAGCATTCCATACTCATGGGTTAGAAGAACTAAGATTGTTAAAATTTCTATACAACCCAAAGCACTTTACACATTTAATGCAAATCCTATCAAAATACCAATAGCATTTATCACAGAGCTAGAACAAACAACCCTACAATTTGTATGGAACCACAGAAGGCCCTGAATAGCCAAAGCAACCTTGAAAAAGAAAAGCAAAGCTGGAAGCATCATGATTCTGGACTTCATGTTATATTACAAAGTTGTAGTGATCAAAACAGTATGGTACTGGCACAAAAACTGACAGATCAATGGAACGGAACAGACCAGAAATGAACCCACAACTATATGGTCAACTAATCTTTGACAAAGCAGGAAAGAATATCCCATAGAAAAAAGATGGTGTCTTCACTAATCAGTATTGGAACAATGACAACATGTAAAAGAATGAAATTTGACCACTTTTTTTTTTTTTAAAGATTTTTTTTATTTATTTGTCAGATAGAGAGAGAGAGCAGGAGCGAGCACAGGCAGACAGAGTGGCAGGCAGAGGCAGAGGGAGAAGCAGGCTCACTGCTGAGCAAGGAGCCCGATGTGGGACTTGATCCCAGGACGCTGGGATCGTGACCTGAGCCGAAGGCAGCCGCTCAACCAACTGAGCTACCCAGGCCCCCCTAAAAAATATATATATATTTTAAAAAATTATATAATCAATCTATTACATGTTAAATAGTGCAAGGAGGTTACGTAATTATATACAAAATTATATTTCTAACAAATTTAAGAGTAGTCTTTTTCTGGTTGATGCTAGTACGGGTGATTAGTTAATTCTTTTAATGTTTGGATTTTCCAATCTAATTTTTGGATTTTTGTTTTTTTTTAATTAAAAAAATTTTTTTAAAGATTTTATTTATCCATTTGACAGACAGAAATCACAAGCAGGTAGAGATGCAAGCAGAGAGAGAGAGGAGGAAGCAGGCTCCCCGCTGAGCAGAAAGCCCAATGCAGGGCTCGATCCCAGGACCCTGGGATCATGACCTGAGCCAAAGGCAGAGGCTTTAACCCACTGAGCCACCCAGGCACCCGTAAAGTTGTTTTTTTTTTTCACTAACCATAATAATATATTACTTTTATAATCGAGGGGGAAAAGTAAAGGCTATAAATGAAAACAAAATTAATCAGAGTTGTCCAACACAGGCCTAATGTTGACAAGTTCAATAGCACTGAAGCTTTAATAATGTTTAGTGCATGGCAAAGCCAGTTGCTATGAATATATAACTGCCTTATTACATATAATTACCTCACACTTTCTAAGTCCTTACCAACTTTTAAAACTCCATTAAGTTTTGACAAATACCCCTGGGACAGTTCATAAAAACACCCAAATGAGACTACTATCTCTAGGGAGTAATTTCTCTAATGATGTGGACTATGATCCTACCTTTCAGCTGAATCGAAAGCATCTCTAGAAACAGATGATGACCTTGCATTTCCAACAGTACCAGTATGAGATCGTCTTCCTTTTGCTGAAGGAGTATCTAGTGGTATCTCTCCTAAGCCCTTTAAGTAATATAAAGAAAAGCAGTGTAATAAAAGTCTTAAGACCAGTTAAGTGAAATAATTTATACCATGTAATTTTCTTAGAAGTCATTACTGATCTTTTAATAAGTAAACACATCTTAATAATCAGCTATGCTGATGCTTTAAAGGGTATCAATACGTAAAATACCTTCTAATTAGTAGTAAATTAACCAAATATATGATCAACTAATAGGAAATTATATTGGCCGGGTAAAACTGTTTAAAATTTTAAAAATTAATATGCTATATTTTATAACTATGCTTCTTAAACCTTAAAATCTATAGAGAAAGTATGAACACATTCATAAATAATGAATTCCTATGCAACACTAGGGTAAGAATAAACACTTAGATAAGAACTATTTAAAAATACTTGTATTTGAAATGACTCTCAAATACAATCCGCTCAGTTCAGAAAGATAATTCTTTGCATGGTTATTTTAATTATCTCTATATGAATTAAGCTAAAATCTTTAAGATCAATGAGCAGAAAAAGGGACAGTTGGGTGGCTCAGTCTGTTAAGCATCCGTCTTTGGCTCAGATCGTGATCCCAGTGTCCTGGGATCAAGTCCCACATCATGCTCCTTGCTCAGCAGAGAACCTGCATCTTACTTTGCCTGCCACTCCCCCTGCTTGTGCTTGGTCTCTCTCTCTCTCTGACAAATAAATAAATAAAATCTTAAAAAAAGAATAAGCAGAAAAAAATGCTCTAAAATGTATAAAATATCCCTTTCCTAAATGAATCCTTTATCCAAGATTATCAGTGAGGAGTAACATAAATTACCATAGAAAAATTCTACATTATTAAACATATTTTTACAAAAAAAAAAAAGGAAGTGGATTATTTTTTCTAAGATCTTTCTGCATTTTTTTTTTTTACTTAGTATTTCCTCAGTTATCCCCATTATCTCTCAGGATTAAATAAGACATGGGGCTTCCCCTCAAAGAGCTCCCAATCAATGTTCTGCAGTGTGATAGGAACTCTAACAGTGGAATAGGCAAGGTAAATAAAGCAGGGACCAAGCATGATGAACATCACTAACCTTACCCTATAAAAATAAAAAACTCAGGTTAAAGAAATGAAGTGCTGTACCTAACATTATTTAGTTGGCTAACTCTCAAACTCAAGTCTTGAATTAAATCCAAGTCTTGTAACTCCAATAAACCACATTATATTCTACCAAATATCAAGCTTCTGTTCAATAAACTCTTACTGACACTATGAATGTCTACTGCAACTTGTTCAACTGCAGTTGTTGAAACACTACTGTAGTTATATTCTGAATGGTTAACATAGAAATAAAGAAGCAATTACTTCTACCTTTAGTTTCCTGGTACCTTGCTTTTAAAGATGTTTACAAATTAAACTTTTTCCACATACCTTTTGCCGTAAGCTCTTAACAGATTCCTTAATATATGGCAAATCTTTGGATGGGACATACTTTTCAAGCATTTTATCAAAGTTTGGATGACACATCATAAGGAAAAGCATCTTTCGACCATAGTACCTATAGACATTTGAGAAATATGCAAATAATTATTTATACCTTAACAAACTCAGTTTCTATCCTTAGATGCAATATTTTTTTCAATAGAAAAAAAACTGTCAATATCAAGATTGTCATCCCTATTTTAAACAAGTCACTGAAATGTAGTTACACTATCTGAATTGGAGTATAGCAGTCTCCTTTCCCTCACTTTAAAAAAAGACATAGCTTCAAATCTTCAAATCTCTTTTTGGAGAGCCAACTGTTTTGAGTTCTATTTTTCAGACACCCTTGGGTCCACATCAAGGCTGGTATTTGGCAGAACTTGAGTTAAGAGAAGTCTCTCTTTATCCCTGGCTCCTTGCTCACTGGGCAAGAGGTTCCTGGTGAGAGGTGTTCTGACCTAAGTCAACCTTCTCTAGGTTCTGTATTTCCTATATTTCTTACCCTCGCTCTTTTTTCCTCCTGCTAAAACTTACCTGGTTCCAATTCTTCAAAAACCTATTCTCTGCTACCTAAAACATACCCAAAGTCAGTTGAAAATCAGATAATATATAATCAATGTGTAATGCTCTCCAAACTATGTTTTTTTAATGGTAGTATATAAGTTTAAAATTAATTCTTTTTAAAAGAAATACTTTTTTTAGGATAAAACCTTAAGCCAAGATATCATTTTGATAGCAGAACCATAGATATCATAAAAATGGGTACTAAAGATATTTTTGGATAGAGAGTTTATATAGTACCTTATAATTATACCATATTATTCTTCAAAGAAGCATGGCCCTAAAATCAATTATAATTATGCTTTCTCCTACAACTTGCAATATGTGGACTAGGAAGAACAAGAGAAGGCAAGTCTTGGGGGGCAGTGAGAGAGTACAGAATGATCTCAGGAATATGTGTATCAACCAGGCCCCTTCGATTTTAACAAAATTATAGAAAGGGAGGTAGTATCAGAAAATAAAAATTATTCTTCTTTCCTCAAAATCAGTATAAGGTTACACCTTGATAAGTAGCACACAGTCATTTATAGTTTCAAAGATGATTATAACTTTTAGCCCAGAACATTAAGGACTGTAGGTCCATCACAGGCCCTAAAGATATGAGAATGGCTAGAACAAGTAAACAAGCAATAGGGGCACTAAATGTGAGAAATAGTAAAACTGAAAGCTGTAACCATTTTTTAATTTTAGAACTTCAAATAAATCAAGAAATTAAAAAAAAAAGAAATCAAGAAAGGACAAAATGGATTAGAAGAATTACCATGTCATTAAGCAAAGGTTAAGATGTACACACAACCATTGCAAACCTTTTTTTGTCCTAACTAATTTATTATGATCCAAAGCCTCCTAAAGTGTTTTGAACTTTACTGCGGTATACATAACTTCCAGAATGGCTCCCCAAAGATGTCCTGCTTTAATAACTACAACTTGTAAATATGAGATATAACTTCCAGGATTATGTTATGTTATGTTATATTATATGGCAGAGTTGACTCTAGGATACAGAGATTTTCTGGGTAGACCTAATCTAATTATATACATCCTTAAAAGCAGAGAGCTTTCTATGGCTGGTAGCAGAAGAGAAAATCAGACACCTTCTAAGCACAAGGGGGATTCAACACACTGTTGCTGGCTTAAAGATGGAGGGGGCTGCAGAAGAGGGAATTTGGGTGATCTTATGAGAGAGGACCCTAGCTGACAACCAGCAAAGAAACAGAGAAGTCCTATAACTACAAGGAACTGAATTTGGCCAATAACCAAAATGAATTTGGAAGCAGATTCTTCTATAGAACCTCTAGATAAAGAGCTCAGCATTATCATTACCTTGACTTCAACCCTGGGAGACGCCAAGCAGAGAAAGCAGTTGAACCATGTAAGACTTCTAACTTAAAGAACAGTAAGTTAAAAAAGTCTGTATTGCCTTAAACTACTAGGTTTGTGGTAATTTGTTACATAGCAATAGAAAGTGAATACAATATTAGTTTCTGATATAATGATTTCCATAAGACTAACTCCAGTTACCTAAAGTCACACATATCTTTGTCTTAAAGGTTAACGATTTTATATCCTTCTTTACTTTAGTCTCTATGAACTCAGGACTGTCCCTCCCACTTTTAATCTAGCTTCATATTTAACTGCCATAAATTTTTAGGTTTTATATGGGACATTATCAATCACCTAGTCCCACATTCCTAATTTTAAAAACGAGGAAAGCTAGGCTAATAGACATTAAGTAATTTGCTTAAGGGCAAAAAACATTTGGCATTAGGAATTGAACCTAGACTCTTGACTATATCCAAAATTTCTTCGACCAGTAGAATGAGGGACATCTGGCTGGGTCAGTTAGTGGAACATGTGATTCTTGCTCTTGGGTTTGTGAGTTTGAGCCCCACGCTAGGCACCAAAGTAACGTAAAAAGAACTCCATGTTACCAATACAGTAATGTACCATCTACATCTTAATTATTTTGTCATTTTTCTCTGAATGTTCTTAACCTTCACAGAATTGTTTTACAAGTACAACAATCAGAAATTTATGGGATTTTCTAAGTGCAGCTATCTCATGTTTCAGGAGACAATATGTTATCCATTTCACTTCCTGTTTTTCATGTGCACATATATCTTTGAGTTCACCTGATTGCTTGGAAAATATATCATTTCCCCTAAATGAGTTACCTGACATTTGCCCACAATGAAGTTCTTCTGCCACTTTTCTGCCCACTCATATAGTCTTGTGCCGTTTTCATGCAGTTCATCCCTGTGACATGGCATCTCACTACCCAGAAGTATGTAGTGTCATCTGTAAATTTGGAGAATTCACTGTGCACTCCCTCAAGATCATTTACAAATTGGTTAAATAAGTCCACCCCCAGCACCAATCCCTGGGGACCCCACTTTTCCATCTAGAAAAAATATTTATTCTTTTTTAACCTTTGCTACCTACTTTTAAGCCCTTATCCTAACAGATTCAGCAAATATCATTAGCAGCTATTCACCTGGTTTCTTGTGAACTGTCCTGAGCAAACTTAGCAGCAGCTGGTAATATGCGGTCAGCCATATCCTTTGTTCCAGATAAAATACGCTCTGGTTCCATAAATTCCACCACATCTGTTAAGTGCTGAGCTGTACATCTTCTTACTGCAATGTGTAAATGGCTACAAGAAAACATGATCAATTGAAACAAAGTTGATGTATGAACTATTTACCAAAGATATACCTTTAAAGTTAAATGATTAAACTACTCTTAACCCTCAACAATCATCCCTGAAAGCCAAAATGACAAATTACATTAGTTATCCATTCTCAAAAAGTTAAAAACAAAACTCATAATCACTGACATTTATTTAGTTCCAGATCTATGAAAAGAAGTAAAATTATTAGAAAAACAGTATTATTATTCCCTATATGTGCTGTACCTAATATGATCTTTATCACATAGGAATATTTGTTTTTTGACTGAAATAATACTGAAGTTTGCTTGTATTTTTCTTATATCCCAGACTGCAAACAACTGCATTTTTAGTTAGGTTTTTTTTTTTTTGAGATTTTATTCATTCCTTTGGCAGAGAGAGACAGTGAGAAAGGGCATACAAGCAGGGGGAGTGGGAGAGGGAGAAGCAGGCTTCCCACTGAGCAGGGAGCCTGATGCAGGGCCTGAGGCAGCCCGAAGGCAGATGCTTAACGACTAAGCCAGCCAGGTGCCCCTGCATTTTCAGTTTAAAGACATATCAAGATTATTTTGAATATTACCTTTGTCCTCCATTGATAAGAGAAACAATTGCACGTGCAGGAGTTACATTACTGACCATAGCTCTCAATGCTTTGTCAACATCTTCTCTTATAAATGTATTCGATTCTCCAGCTTTGTGCAACAAAACTTTTACTGTAGTATCTAGTTCTTGATCCATGTTCTTTTTCAGGTAAGTGAAAAGATCACTTAAACAGACCACAGCAGCACGAGAAACTCCAGACCGTAAATTTTTCACCTAAAAAAAATTTCCAAAATGTACATTTTGCTGATATTCTGAAAGAAAATCAGTAATAATGACTTTGAAACCAAACTTACTATTAAAGTAACGTGCTTTAATACATATTATCTTACGTACTAAAAATTAACATTAATGAAAAATTTTTAAAAGTTGAAAAGTATGGTATGAGCTACTTTTTTTTTTTTTTAGTAAAATCTATCCTCAACCTTGGGGCTCAAACTCATGACCCTGAGAGCAAGAGTTGGATGCACTCCTGACTTAGCCAGCCAGAAAGAAGCCCCAAACAGGATCTACTTATAACTACATATAAGCCTACTTTAATCACTTAGTATAGACTATTCTTTCTTTCTTTCTTTCTTTTTTTTTTTTTTTTTGAGAGAGAGAGAGAGAGAGAGAACAAAGAGGTGGGGAAGGGCAGAAGGAAAAGAGAGAAAGAGAATCTTAATCAAGCTCATCCCTCAGTATGGAGCCCCATGTGGGCCTCAGTCTCACAACCCTGAGATCATGACCTGAGCCAAAATCAGGAGTTGGATGCTCAGCTAACTGAGCCACCCAGACGCCCCTAGTACGGAGGTATTTTTTAAATAAATAAATGTGGCATATTTATTCTTTGTTATCCAAATAATCCTTAACTCAGCTGGAAAATAAGTTTACCTCTTGAACTACTGCAAAATTTGTTTCATGCAGCTTTGTGTTCAATATTTCAGAATGAAAAGCAGCTAAGCACCTAATAAAATTCAATCCTTCAATTTTCTTCTCCCTATAGGAAAAAGAAAGAAATGACAAATCACTTATTAGATGGGTCTCAACTGGAACAGGATCTCAGATGTCTTCATTAGTGTGCATGAAATACTGCCAATGAGGAGATCTTGCTTATTTTTCCATTCATTTAGGAATTTCAAATAGAAAAAGATGTAAAGTTTTATTTCCTCCAATAGTTCTCTTTTATGACGCAAAAGATCTTTTAAGAGCTAAAATCACCACTGACAGTCATACTAAGTTCATGCTTTGTAAATAAAAAGGAGTATTTCCTCCCTAGTGATAAGAATGACATATTCTTTATAGAGAACAGAGGGAAAGGAATGGCAAACAAAAGGTAAGGGAAGCAATAAAACAAAAATGGAAGGAGAAAAGAAACTACCTTATTGGAAAATATATAATCCAGTAACAGAAAACCACCAACAGATGGTTCTGTAATTTGTATTTTTCTTTCATTAGCTGACCTAATGAGCCAGATGAAGGGTAAGTGGATACTAACAAGAGAGTGGGATTCAAGTGAGATTTAGATATAACATTTCAAAATTGATGATTTTCATCTTATAGGTTTGAAAAATGTAAGTCAAAATGAGTTTCCTTAGTAATATTGTAACATTTCCTTAGGTAATATTGATGGCAATTATTTCTTTAAGCATTGAAATTCCCTGAATGAATTATGGAAAACTCAGAGTCAAGAAAAGACTTAAGAATCCAAGGCAACAAAAGGAAACCTATTTAAATAGCTATCTGGTTCAAAATTCTCATTTTTTGAATAAATATAAAACAGTTTACAATTAATTTAAATGCAGAAACAATTCAATTCTATACATACAAATAACAGTACAGTCAAGAGAGAGGGGAGGCAGGAAAAGAAATTAAGAAAAAGTGGCTAAAATTTTTCCAAATTTGGTCCAAACAATAAACTCTTAGATCTAAAAACAAACCTCAAACAGAATTAAAAAAAAAAAA
>ML110784.1:0-53201 GCA_003697995.1 Taxidea taxus jeffersonii
TCAGCTCGTCTTCGAGGGGACTGAAGAATGGCACACTCAGGTATTACTGCTGCATGCCAGCTCACAGGTCAGTCCTTGTGAACCCAACATCAGATCCAGTGGCTGCCTCACCAGTGAATTTTCCTCCGGAATCTAGGTCTTTGGATAGTTTTGTCATTCAGGCTTTGCCTAGACCTGTGTTTCTGAAAGTACATAGTCATCTCAGGCATGCATTGCATATTACTTATCAATATCAGTGATTTCTGGACTGTCATGTGTAGTCGTCCAGTATGATTGATTCAGAAAGCATAAGTGACATTAGACAATGTCATCACTTTTACAATAGCTCAGCCAGGAACTAATGGCCTAACCTGTTCAGAAGTCAGGCAATATACTTAAATTAAATAGGTATGGTATTGAAAACTATGCTATCAAAACATGAATGAAAGTATAATCAGGAATGAAAATTGCATAATAACAAGCTACTTAAGATTGTAAACTGGGCCAAGTGGTCTTAGTTCTTAATTTAGAAAATTGTCGAGAGGCTATTGCAGCATTTTATTCTGAAGACATACCTTCATAGTTTCATTAGTTTAAAAAACTTAAAGTAATTGTTAATGGTAACAGTTTTTATTGAGCTGTTAATATTTGTAAGGCTTTGTGCTACATGCTATACATAAATTAATATCTTTTAATGTCTATGAAACAGTCACTCTTGTTCTTGTTTTGTTTTCTTTTTAGAAATTTTTAAAAGATTTATTTATTTGTGAGAGAGAAAGAGAGCATGTGCTTGCATGTGGGCGAATGAGGGGAGGGGCAGAGAGAAAGGGAGAGAGAGAATCTCAAGCCGACTCCACCCTGAGAGTGGAGCCCCATGTGGGGCTTGATCACATGACCGTGAGATTATGACCTGAGCCGAAACCAACAGTTGGATGCTCAGCTGACTGAGCCACCGACATGCTCCATTATTCTTATTTTATGGTCGAGGAAACTGAGGCTCACAGAGCTTCAGTAATTCACTGAAGGTCACACAGCTAGCAAATGGTAGATCTGGAATATCAGTACAGACTCATACACAGTTTGTGTGTGCATGCCACATAAGTATGTAGATGTTCTATATCAATGTGTATTATTATTATTTTTTTTAGTAGAAGCATTACTTTAAGGCAACAGTTTTCACAGTGTAGTCTTTGATCTTCCTGAGGATCCCCCGAGACTCTCTTGTGGGTTTGGGAGACTGTCATAATAATACAAAGATACTGTTTGCCTTTTTCACCATGTTGATATTTGCACTGAGGATGTGAAAGTGGTGGTGGGGAAAGTGCTGGTGCCTCAGTCTGAATCAACTCAAGTTGATTCAAGACAGTGGTACCAGCCGTACTAGCAGTTTTCCATTAGTCACTACTTTGTACTCATCATAAAAAAATACTGTAGTTATACTCCATTTCCTTAATGAAGTATGAAAATGTTATTAATGTTAACTCTCTACCCTTGAGTATGTGTGCTTTTAAACTATTTTCTGTGATGCAGTGGGTCATATGCATAAAACTGTCTGAAGCATCATGTTTATCTTGCAGAAAAGCACTGTGTGATTGACTTGTGAGCTCAATCACTTTTTTTGGTTTTAAATATTTTATTTATTTGACAGAGCAAGCAAGCACACAAGCAGGGCATGCAGCAGAGGCAGAAGGAGAAGCAGGCTCCCCACTGAGCAGGGAGCCCAATGCAGGCTGTATCCCAGGACCCTGGGATCACGACCTGAGCTGAAGGCAGACACTTAAGTGATTGTGCCACACAGGCGCCCCTCAACTACTCACTTTTTAAAAGTAGAGACCATTTTTACTTGGGGTGGAAAAAGCACCAACTAGAACTTCTAGGAGCAAAAAATAATTGGAAGTAAGAACCATGTGATTGATTTTGCAACAGATTTATATACAACTGAAGAGAGAATTAGTGGACTAGAAGATAAATCAGAAGAATCATCTAGAAGGCAGCAGGGAGAGATTGTTCCCAGTGTCCTCCTTGATAAAAGAAAATGTAGAAGAGAGGTTAAAATACATGGAGAGCAGAGTGAGAAGTGAAGATAAAGAACTTCTCTGCATATGATCAGAGTTCTAGGAGTAGTGAGAGAAAATAGGTAGAAGCAGTATATTTGAAGAAATAATGCCATAGATCATAGATCACACACACAGATCCCATGATCACATCATAAGGGTAAAATTTTTAGTTTACTAGAGTTATGTAACAGTTTTAAATTTGTATATACCTGAAAACATGATAACGTAGCTATATTTATCTATATTTATATTTATCTACATTATGAATTAGATTTAGAAGAAAAGATCAAATGTACAGATTCAAGAGTTATAATGAATACTAAGAAACACAAATAGATGTATTTTTACTTTTGATTTTCAGATGATTTCTGCCTTAAAATATATCATAATATTACAGCAGAAAATCAATTACATAAAGAATATTTTAAAAGAAGTCATAAAAATGAAGATTAGTATAAAGAAACGATCAAGAGCAACAGCATAATCCAGAAGATAGTAGAAACTTTATGTGTTGAAAGAAAATAACTAGTACTTTAGAATTTCATAAGAGTAAAAATATCTTTTTAAGAATGAGGTAAAAGTTCAAAAAATAGAGGAAAATAAAAACTTGAATTTTAGCCATCAGTACTGGAGGACATTCTGAAGGTTATATTTTAAGCAGAAAGAACACGAGCTTAAGATGAAAGGTCTGAGATGCACGATTAAGAACAAATATTGAATCTAATTGAGTATTAACCATTTATAACAAAAATAAGAATGAATAGTACCAATAGAATTAAGAATGGGGAAAGATCATAACAAAAATGTATAAATTAAGTGTGGAGGTTAATGGGACTAAACTCTCTTAAGAAAGTTTTTCTATTTTCTGAGAGAAGGGTAAAAATTTTAACTTTAAAATTTGGTAAATTAAATAGATATGTTTTAATTTCAACTGTAATGTAGAAACTGAGTATAACTTACAATTAGTAGATGGGAAGTAGAAGTGACAAAAATATCCAGTCATCCAAAAGAAGGAAAAGAAAGAGAGAATGAAAAGAAACACATGACAGGCAGTATGAATAGAAAACACAAGATAATCAATTTAAGTCCATTAATTGCAGAAACTAAAAATGTTCTACTTAAGTAAATAATTCTCAGACTGGATTTAAAAAATCTAATGATACACTGTAAATGATGTTACAAGTGACATATCTAAATGTAAGGACACTGAAAAACTGAGTATAAAAGGTTAGAAAAATATATTCCATGCAATATTAACCAAAAGAATGCTGATTTGGCTGTATTAATATCAGATGTTAATAGATAGATGGCTCACTTCGATGGTGAAAATTTTAGTGTACTAGGAAGATCTAAAACTTTTAGATTATCTGAACCTAGTAACATGACCTCAAAATACATGATATAATTAACAATTAAGTTGCTGAAGGAAAAATGAAAACATTCATAATTATGATAGGAGATTTAACAAAATCAGTCACAGATAAAACAAGCTAACAGTAATTAATATAGATTTACAAGATTTGAGGAATATGATCAATAAACTTGACCTAACTGATATATGCAGAACACTGCCGTAAAACGGGGCAGAATACCAACTTTTTCAAGTGTATATGAAACATTTAAGAAACTGATCACTTACTTGAACTTAAGTCACATCTCATTGAGTTTCAGCGGAGTGAAATCAAGGTCAGAAGAACTTATTCTTTCTGATCACTGTGTAATAATTAAGCTAAAAATCAGTAGCAAAAGGATAACCAAAAAATCTGATATATTTGGGATAAATCACTTACATGTTAAGGGAGAAATCATCCTAGAAGTTCAGGAACCATTTTGATTTGAGCAATAACAAATTAGCCCATGCAGATGCAGATGAAGCAGCCTTTAGAGAAAGATGTGTGGTCTTTATCGCTTATATTTTTCGAAAAAGGCTGAAGGTTAATAGACACTTGTCTCATGATGTTAGGCAAAGGCAAATAAGATAATCTAGAAGACCATGGACAGAAGGAAGGACTCAAGATAACAGTACAAATGAAAAAAATGGATAATAAACATAATCACAAAATCTGAAGTTGTTTTTGGAAAAAAGAATCTTATGCACTTAAAATATCTGGCAGGACTGGTCATGAAAGAATGATAAAAGGCACATATAGTCACTCTGTGGAATGAAAAAGAGGGTAACATTAGAAATGCTACGTAAAATAAAAAGATAAATTGTTAGAAAAACTGTATGCTGTTGGCTTTGAAAATGTAGTTGAATAGAAAAATTCTTAGAAAATAGAACTCACCAATAATGATTCACAAGTGACTAGACAACCTAAGAATTATGATAATCTTTAAAACATTTAATCAGGGGCACCTGGGTGGCTCAATTGGTTGAGCTACTGCCTTCTGCTCAGGTCATGATCCCAGAGTCCCAGGATAGAGTCCCACATCATTGGGCTCCCAGCTCTGTGGGGAGTCTGCTTTTCTCTCTGACCTTCTCCCCTCTATGCTCTTTCTCTCACTCTCTCTCTCTCTCTCAAATAAATAAATAAATAAAATCTTAAAACCAAACATTTAATTGGTGGTAAAAGAAATCTTCCCAAAAGGAAAATGTCAGGCTCAGAGGACTTCATTGGCAAGTTTTGTCAACCATTAAAGGAAGAAAACTTTTGCATAAACTCTTCCAGAGAACAAAAAAAGAGATGACAGCCCCTAGCTTTTTTTTTCCTGTTTGTTTTGTTTTGGTGTTTTGTTTATGTTTTTAAAATGAGGTTTACATAGTCTCAGTACCAAAACTCAGCATGGCAGATTGGTGGAGAAAAGAGAGACTTTTTAATTATTAATACTGGGTATATTGGGCATCTGTATAAAAAAATGTAAAAGGTTCCTCACTTCTTAGCACATACAAAAACCAATTCTATATGGATTTGAGATGTAAATGTAGAAGGTAAAACATTGGGTAACAGCTAGAACAGTATCTCCTGAATTTGGAGTAGGAAAAATTTTTTTATATAAAACAAAATATTTCTAATAATGAAAAGCAAGTTTGATATGTTCAACTACATTACATTAGCGATTTTTGTATCATTATACCATAAAGGTAACGAAAAGACAGAGAGTGGGTAGATGTATTTATAAGATATAGCTGACAAAAGACTCATATTCAGGATTGATTGCACTGTTCAGTATGGTAGCCAGTAGCCAAATGCAGCAATTAAATTAGGTTAGATTAAATTAAATTAAATTTACCAAGCCATTCTTTACCTTCATTAGTCACATTTCAAGTGCTCAATAGCCACATGTGCCTACTGGCTACCATATTGTATAGCACTGGTTTAGATTTTTTTTTTTAATTTAAATTCAATTAGCCATCATATAGTACACCATTAGTTTCAGGTGTAGTGTTCACTGATTTGTCAGTTGTGTAGAATACCCAGTACTCATCACATCACATGCCCTTCTGATTTAGATTTTTTTTAAAGATTTTATTTATTTATTTGACAGAGATCACAAGTAGGCAGAGAAGCAGGCAGAGAAAGAGAGAGAGAGGAGGAAGAAGGCTTCCTGCTGAGCAGAGAGCCCAATGTGGGGACTCGATCCCAGGATCCTGAGATCATGACCTGAGCTGAAGGCAGAGGCTTAACCCACTGAGACACCCAGGCACCCTAATTTAGATTTTTTTTTTTTTTTTTTTTTGTGAGAGAGAGAGAGTGAGAGAGAGCATGAGAGGCTAGAAGGTCAGAGGGAGAAGCAGACTCCCGAGGAGCTGGGAGCCTGATGTGGGACTCGGTCCCGGGACTCCGGGATCATGACCTGAGCCGAAGGCAGCTGCTTAACCAACTGAGCCACCCAGGCGCCCCCTAATTTAGATTTTTTAATGAAATATATATCCAGGGGTGCCTGGTGGTACAGTTGGTTAAGCGTCTGACTCTTGGTTTCAGTCAGGTCCTCATCTCAAGGTCCTGGGATCGTGCCCCTCATCAGGCTCTGTGCTTAGTGTGAAGTCTGCTTGAGATTCTCTCTCCCTCTCCTCTGCCCCTCCCGCTTGTGTGCATGCTCTCTCTCTCAATAAATAAATTTTTTTAAAAAAAGAAATATATATCCAGAATATACAAAATATGGTATCTCTATATCTATATAAAGTGTTCATAATTTATAAAGAAATGAATATTCTTGTATAAAGTAATAAGAATAAAGTAGAGAACTCTGTAGTAAAATGGGTAGTAAAAAGGCTTCAAAAGGCCTTTCCCAGAAGAGAATATCTAAATGGGCAATAAACATATGAAAAGATGTCAACCTCATTAGAAAGCAGAAGAACACAAATTGAAACCATTATAGATTACCACAATATATTCAACTGATTGGCTGAAATATTCGTACAAATTAACAATACCAAGTGTTTGTGAGAACATAGATTAAGAGGAAGTCCACTGCTTGTGGGAGTGAAATTGGCCCAATTTGGAAAAGTAGTTTGACTTTGTGTATTAAGTTTGAAGTATATAGAGGATAAGTTTGAAATTCAAAGGCAGGATCTATATGTATATATATATATACATACCTACATATATCTCCTGCGAATACTACATAGAGGTTAAAAATCTTACAGAATGTCATGCATTATTGTTCTAGGTCTTGGACAAAGGTTGACATGGGAGACTGGATCCAAACTGAAATTGACCCAAAAGTCTTATCTATATTCCAATCTAGATAAAGAAATTGAAGTACACTCGTAGAATGGAAACAGTGTATATAAATTGAGGGAAATAAATCACAGCTCTACTCAACACCATGGCTAGATCTCACAAGTGTGATATAGAGTAAAGGAAGCAAAATATGAAATAGTACATATGGTATGATTCTATTTATGTTCTGTTATAAAACTCTACCATACTACTTAGGTATATGTCATTAGGACATAAAGCAAGAGAAGAAAATGATTATTATAATACTCAGTAGGGCTAGTGGTTTCTTCTGTTGGTAAGGGAGAGGGTTGTAACAAAGGAAGGGCACATGGGTCTTTTGGGATATTCTAATAGGTTATTTTTTATTCTAGGTGGTAGTTATATAGGAGTGTTTGCTCTAGAATTATTTGGAAGAATGAATATTTGGAAGAGTGAATACATGAATATTTTATGAACTTCTCATATGAATATTCCACAATAATAAAAAAAGGAAGCCCTGAGCTGCATGTATTTTTTTGAGTATATTTGAAAAGGAGTTATAGACGAGGGATATTTTAGAGTTATATGAATGCATTCAACAAATAAAAACAGGGAAAGATCATTCTAGGACTGGAACATTGTGAAAACAGTATGGAATGGAAGACAAGCCTTTTGATGCTTGTCAATATTACCTGTATCCTTTGCAGGGAGGTGGGAAATAGATGGGAAATAAGGCTGTTGCAGGTTACGTATATGAGATTTTCCTAGACTGGAAATTGTTTTGCAATTATTCTTCAATTAAAAAAGAAAAAAAACTCTTCATAGATACATCACCTTCTACAAAGCACATCTGCAGATTTCTTGAAAGAGAGCATAACCCTACTTATGTCCCCATGAGCTTCAAATTGAGTAAGAAAAATCTTCAACATTTTAACATGCTGTTCTTTGTTTATATCACCTAACAGGATATGGATAATTGGCAGTTTCCCCATTTCATTTATTTAATTACTGATGAATCATTTGGTTTAACTTACTATTTTGACATAGAAAATAATCATATCTAATATTTATAGATTTTTTAATACATATTTGGCACTTTAAACAACTATGCTATGTTGCCTAGAAGAGCTTCTTGGGGCAAAAGGAGACAATCGTCTGGACGTTTTCATTTTCATTTGGATTGAACATTGGCTTACGTAAGTTACCTCTCCAATTGCCCTGAGACCAAACACTCTTGAACTTGGCACTGACCCACTCACTTTTGCCAGGCCATATCATAGTGTCTTGTCTTATTTCTACTGAACATTATCCACTCTTTTTTTTTTTTTTTTTAACTTTGAAAGAGTTAGGGGCCATGCACAAGTTAGTGTCATGTGTCAATTTAATTAATATGGTCTTGATCTAGCATCTAAATCTTTAATAACATTTTGTGTTGAGTCAGACGGTGTTGGACTCTAAATTTGTCTTCACCTTCTAAGCTAACATGATCGGAGGCAAATGATTGGCTTCTCTGAATTTTAACTTTCCTCATCTATAAAATGAGGAAAATGATTCTTACAGAAGCCTAGCACAGTATCTAACAAAACCTAATCCTCAGTAAGTAGTGGTATAGTAAATAGTAGTGATAGTAGTAGTTCTTATTTGCAGAAGGGGATATACCAGGAAATGCAATAGGCAGATAAGGAAGGGCATTTGTGGAATATCTACATTTGTGCCCTGCCTTTTGAATTCTACCCATGCCCAGAAAGCAGGGTGATCTAGCTGCATAGTGGCCATATAGTGACAACAAAGAGTTCTCTCCCCGGTCGTTAAAAGCACCAGCCTGGGGATCAGGCACGCCTGGGTGCAAATCCTTGTTCTACCGTTTATTACTGTGTGACTTCTGGCTAGCAACTTAATCTATTCCTAAAAATCCTTTGAATATTAAATATAATTACATGTATAAATGGCACAGCAGAGTGGCTGATGCAGAATTATTCAATAAATCAATATTTATTACTGTTGTTTCCCTAGGTATAGTTCTAGTAATCAAGACCATAAGGAGCTGGGAATGATGAACAGGGAAAATTCCTTTATCTCAGGATCTGACCCTATTGGGTCCCATTTGCAGGCTGCAGATTTGGTTAGCTGGGAGAGGAGAGACAGAGTATTTCCTATCATTGTTTCTTTTTCATCTCTTTTCTTCTCATTAAAAAACGAGCCTTATTGGCTGAGCTGGTGGCTGTTTAAGATAGCTCTTTTTTTATTATGAAGACGATGGCAGTGGGAGGTAGGAAGATGAATAAAGACCATATATTTACTGATTTTTATTGTGGTAAAAAGCACATAACATAAAATTTATCCTCCTAATTATTGTAAAGTATGCAGTACAATGGTTTTAACTGTATCCACATAGTTGTGCAAAAGATCTCTAGGACTTTTTCATCCTGTGGAACCAAAACTCTAGACTCACTGAACGACAGCTCTCCTTTCTTCGCTGCCCCCAGCAACTACCATTCTGAGAGTCTGACTCCTTTAAATATCTCTTATAAGTGGAGTCATGAGTGTTTTTCTTTTTGAAACTGGCTTATTTTGTGTAGCATAATGTCCTTAAGTTGGGTCCGTATTGTAGTATATAATAAGATTTCTTTTGTTTGGTAAGTCTATTTGCAGTTTTGGGTTTTTTTTTTTTTTTTTTTGCAGTTTTTTTTAAGGAACTACTGTACTGTTTTCCAAAGAGCTGCACCATTTTGCATTCTCACCAACAGTGCAAAATAGCAGACATGGGTACCAGTTTCTCCATATTCTTGCCAACACTACTTACTATTATTATTTTATAATGGTCATCATAATGGGTATAAGGTGATCCCTCATTGTGGTTTCGATTTATATTTACCTGATGATTAGCGATGTTGATGTCTTTTCATATCTTTGTAGGTCATTTGTATATCTTCTTTGAGAAACATCTACTCAAGTCCTTTATCCATTTTTTTTAAAGATTTTATTTATTTATTTGACAGAGATCACAAGTAGGCAGAGAGGCAGGCAGAAAGAGAGGGGGAAGCAAGCTCCCTGCTGAGCAGAGAGCCTGATGCGGGGCTCGATCCCAGGACCCTGGATCATGACCCGAGGCGAAGGCAGAGGCTTTAGCCCACTGAGCCACCCAGGCCCCCCTTTTATCCATTTTTTAATGCGGTTATTTTTGTTATTGTTGTTGAGTTCCAGAGGTTCTTTATATATTGTGGGCATTATTCCCTCTAGGAGGTATATATTTGTAAATATGTTCTCCTATTCCATAGGTTGCCTTTAACTCTGTTGATTGTTTCCTTTGTTGCACAGAAGTTTTTCAGTTTGATGTAGTCCCATTGTCTATTTTTGCTTTTGTTGCCTGTGCTTTTGGTGTCATATCCAAGGAACCATTTCTAAATCTAATGTCATGAAGTGTTTCCCCATTTTTTTTTTCTAGAGTTTTGTGGTTTTAGGTCTAGCATTTTGAGTTAACTTTTGTATATGGTGTAAGGTAAAAGTCCATCTTCATTCTTTTGAATGTGGATATCCAGTTTTTCTAACACTATTCGTTGAAGAGAGTATCCTTTCCTCATTTTGGAGCCTTGACGCCCTTATCAAAGATCATTCGGCCCTATACATGAGGATTTACCTCTAGCCTCTCTATTCTGTTCCATATATCTGTCTTTATGCCAGTACCATACTGTTTTGGTTACTGTAGCTTTGTAATGTATTTGAAATACATTTGTAATATATTTGAAAATCAGGAAGTATGAGACCCCCGGCTTTGTTTTTTCTTTCTCAAGATTTTTTGGCTCTTTGGAATCTTTTGAGATTCCATATCAGAATGGTTTTTTATTTCTGAAAAATTACCTTGGAGATTTGATGGGGATTGCATTGAGTCTATAGATTGCTTTGTATAGTATGGATATCATAACAATATTAAGTCTTCCAAACCATGAACATGATATCTCTTTCTATTTATTTGTGTTTTCTTTAAATTCCTTTGGGAATATTTTGTAGTTTTCAGTGTACAGGTCTTTTATCTCCTGATTAAGTTTATTCCTAAGTATTTTATTATTTTTGATGCTACTATAAATGGGATTTTTAAAAAATTTTCTTTTCAGATTATTCATTGTTGGTGTATAGAAACAAAGCTGATTTTTGTGGATTGATTTTATATCCTGCAACTTGCTGAATTCATTTATTAGTTATAAGTTTTTCTATGGAGTCTTTAGGGTTTTCCATGTGTAAAATCATGCTGTCTGTGAACACAGACATTTTTATTTCTTTCCCAATTTGGATGACTTTTATGTATTTTTCTTGCCTAATTACTCTGGCTATAAATTCTATATTGAATAGAAGTGGTGAGAGTAGGCATCATTGCCTTGTTTTTTATCTTAGAGGAAAAACTCTTAGCTTTGTTTTTTTTAAGCTTTATTTCTTTTATGTATATATATAGAGAGTGTGTGTGTGTGTGCCTGAGTGGGGGGAGGGGCAGAGGGGAAGAGAGGTAGAGAATCCCAAGAAGACTCTGTGCTGAGCATAGAGTCTGACATGAGACTTGATCTCACGACCCAAGATCATGACCTGAGCCAAAACCAAAAGTCAGACACTTAACTGACTGAGCCAGCTAGGCACCCCAAAAACTCAGTTTTTTACTGTTGAATATGATGTTAGCTGTGGGTTTGGTATTTATGTTGAGGTAGTTTTTTTTTTTTTTTTCCTACCTCTAGTTTTCTGTTTTTATCATGAAATAGTGTTGAATTTTGACAGGTGTTTTTTGCATTAATTGAGATGATCATGTGATTTATGTGATTTTCGTCTTTCATTCTATTAATATGGTTTATTATAGGGAGTGATTTTCATATGTTAAACCATTTTTGCATTAGGGAATAAATCCCACTTGGCCATGGCATATAATTCTGTTAACATGCTAGTTTGGTATGTTAGTATTATTAAGGAATTTTACATCAATATTCATTAGGAATATTGGCCTGTAGCTTTCTTGCAGTTTTGTCTGGTCTTGGTAACAAGATAATGCTGGCCCTTACCAAATGAGTTTGGAAGTATTTCCTCTTCGGTTTTTTTGAAAGAGTTCAAGAAGGATTCATGTTAATTCTTCTTTAAATGTTTGGTAGAATTCCCCAGTGAAGCCATGTGTCTTTTCTTTGTTTAGAGGATTTTTTTTTAACACAGAGAGAGAGATCACAAGTAGGCAGAGAGGCAGGCAGAGAGAGAGGGGGGGAAGCAGGCTCCTTGCCGAGCAGAGAACCTGACATGGGGCTCCATCCCAGGACCCTGAGATCATAACCTGAGCTGAATGCAGTGGCTTAACCCTCTGAGCCACCCAGGTGCCCCTGTTTAGAGGTTTTTGACTATTGATTTGGTCTCCTTACTAGTTACAGTACTGTTCAGATTTTTTATGTCTTCATGATTAAGTCTTGATGGGTTGTATCTTTCTAAGAATATATCCATTTCTCTTAGATTTCCCAATTTGTTAGTGTTAATTATTCAGAGTAGTCTCTAATGATAATTTTTATTTCTGTGACATCAGTTAAAGTGTCTCCTCTTTTATTTCTAATTTTTGTTATTGGAGTTAGGTAGTCTACCTGAGGGTTTTCAATTTCATTGATCTTTTCAAAAAAATAACTCATAATTTCACTGACTTTTTTCCTATTTTTATTTACTCTATTTTGTTTGTTTCTGCTTTAATCTTTATTATATCCTTTCATCTGCTAATTTTGGGTTTACCTTACCCTTTTTTTCGTAGTTCCTTGAAATGTAAAGTTAGGTCATTGACTTGAGATCTTTTCTTCCTTTTTAATGCATGTGTGTAGCACAATAAACTTCCATCTTCATACTGTTTTAATGCATCTCATAAGTTTTGGCATGTTGTGTTTTTCTTTTCAGTAAGAATACAGTTATTAAAATAACCTGGGCCCAGGACATAACTTTTCAGTAGAACTAAATGATTAAGCCATACTTAAGTATTGTTATTTTCCCAATAAAAATTGTGCTCTTTATGTATCTATCATTTATCAACCATTTCTCTAATATCTATCAATCTGTCTGTCTCTGGAATGGACTTTCAAGATTACCTAATGCCACATCCTTATTTCCCAGAAGGGAGACACAAGCCCAGAGAGATTAGTGTCTTGCCTGAGATCTAGCCACTTATTTCCAAGGGTCTAAGGGCTCCCAACTCAGTGAGAGAGCCTATTCTTGCTATGAACTGAAAACAGAGTTAGAACTCAGTAGGCTTCAGGAGACCTTTCTTGGGAAATGATAAGTAAGGAGGTTAATATTTTAATTTGTTCTCTTGTCAAATATGAAAGATTTGGGAGTCTCTTAGCTGGTCGTTTTTCTGTACTCTTCATTCCACAGTGGTGTTTCTCTCCTCTGTGCCTGTTTATATGTAACTTTGCGCTTTCTCAGTGCATTGGGGAAGGGGGGATAAGAAATCTTATTATTATTTTCTTTAAATAGGCTCCATGCCCAGTGTGGAGCCCAGCCTGGCACTTAAATTCACACCCTAAGATCTAGACCTCTGCCAAGATGAGATCAAGAGTTGGATGCTTAACCAACTGAGCCACCCAGGCTCCCTGAGGAGATCATTTACTTAGAGTTTGCTAACAGAAAATGTGATGGAGCGATTTGGAGATTCTCTCCAGCGAGGCTCTGGCTGGTCTGGGGCTCTGATTTCCTCTCATGAAAAGGCATGAGTGAGGCTGGCTAACCTGAGAAGCTCTGAGGAAATATGTTCTGTCAATGGGAAGCTTCTCTGATACATCGGTCTTTTCCCTAATTCTGTCCGTTTCTCAGGGAGTTGCCAGGGAGGTGGGAGGCCAAGGGAGGAAACTTCTTTTTAGGGCAATCGAAAAGAGCAAGGGATGGAGAAATTTAAATGTTTGCAATAGTTTAAATAAGCAGCACCCTCCTCATTGTAATCATTATCACAAATAGCGTCTCTTATGGGGGTAAAGCGGCTGGGCATTTCTCTTGGTACTTTACATACATTATCTCATTTAATTTTCACAAGAGTTCTTCTGCAAAGAAGGTATTGTCTCCACTTTGGAGAGGAGAAACCTGTGGATAAGAAAGTTAAAACAGTTTATTCAAGGTCACTCAGGGAGTGTATGTTCAAGCCAGGTGTGCTCTGTCTAGTCCTTTCTAGATAGTAAAATTTGTAGTGTATCTGCTACTTTGCCCATAAAGTGATAATAGTCTTTATGTATGGCATCCTGAAGGCCCCCTCAAACACATTTTGTATTCTGGACTTTTCTTTTTCAAGGACTTGACTTGTCCACAGAGATCACCGTGGGGAGGGTAACTGAAGAAATGGAGTGGACTTCTTAAATACGACTTAGGGAAATTATTGCCACGTAGTTGTAACTTATGTTCATTTTGGAGATATATTTCAGATGTTACAAACACCACTGTGGCCTTAGTGATCGTTTGCTTAAATGATTTCTAGTCTCGTCACTTTATTGGGTTCTTTGGGTGCCCTTGCTGGCTGGTGGTGATGCCACAAGCCTTCTGAAGGACTAACCCCATTGCTTTGCCCTTCTCATCGGATACCCTATCCACTGCTTGGTCCTTTTCCAAATGTCTGCCTTGATCTTTAATTACAATCCTCTGGTGGACTTGTCATAGCCAAGTTTATCCTGCACCTTAGCTTTGTCAGCTCTGCGCTCCTGTCCCGATCTTCTTCACTATTACTCATTTCCCTTGGCATGATCCTGCTGTTCTCAGATCTGAGTTCATTGCCAGTTAAAGGAGACTCAGCAGCCATAGAGTCCTCTGTTACACTCCATCTCTCCTCCAAAATCACACTGTAATCCCACTTGCATACATTATTTTCTATTTTTTTATCACCATTAATACTTGATTATGGAATTGCCTAAATAGTATTGGTGAAATATAAAACATACATATTCTAATAGATACACATACATTTGGCAGAATAAAAAGGAGTTAAGGTGTTCTGCCCAAGTGGTTTAAGTCTTGATTTCATCAATCTGTGCTACATATAATATTCCTTTAATTAATAGGCACAAGGATCTTAAGCTTTTAAGCCAAAAGATACCTCTCTAGATCCCAAAGTTAGAGAAACTGACATAGCATGAAAAGGATCTGAAGGTCTACATTTAAAAACTTTTTCTGAAGCTCTCAGATAATAAGTTTAATAAGTCACCTTGAAATACTTTACACAGGCTAATCACAGCCACCAAAATCACAAAGCAGGGATACCTAGCCTAATGTTGTACAAGAACTGTAAAATATTTATAGTCTGCAGAGTTCAGTTTACATTATTAATTCACTTTTCTGTCATTTCTCAAGAACTTCTGAGATTCTTGGCCTTTGAAATTTTGGAAAGAGCTGTTTTGATCTTAGCACACCAACAAAACAAATACTGTTTTAGCCTCTACTTTCCATTTATTCTGCTAATTGAGCCATTAGCCACCACCCAGGACAGTCATTCACAGATCAAAGGGCTCAGCCACCCACTCCCAACAGCTTTTGAAGTCCCTTCCTTACACAGAATGGTTCAAGTGCAAGTGTTCATTTCCTGGGTAGGGGAAGAGCTAGAAGTTACTGCAACTTTATTTCAGCTTTCCGGTTTCTTATACACCCAGTACTGGGATGTAAACTTGGCCATGTAAATTATTTTGTAAATTAATAAATTAAAAACTGGTGGTCCAATCATACTGGCTTTGTTATGGGCTGGCCACGAGACCCTGAGAAAATTTCTTAGCCTCGTAATGTCTTTGGGCCTCAGTTTCTTCCTCTGGCAAGAGAGAGTGTTGATCTAAACCAACCCATACAATAGTTGCTGTTATATTCTTTATTATGTGTCTACATGATGCACACACATTCACAAAATTTACACAATGTACATGGGCACACCAAAGAGGAGCAGCCCTTTAAACTTGATAACTCAGAATTAGATCGCTCACTTTATAGAAATGATTCTTTCCAGAATGATTCATTATGTGATTCCTTTAAGTCAGCAGTAGGAACTGTCTGACCCTAGACATATTTATGCACTTAACTTATCTTTATTCAGCTAATGGGGTAAGTATTTCATATGCTTGTAATTGCTAAATCCCAACACGGCTTTAAAAAATTCAGTGGCAGTACCTAAAAGGGGACAGGAAGAGGCCGATGCTCCATAGATTTGTTTCTCTGCCTCATTTCAGTTTTATTCTTCTTTCCTTCTTTGTCTTTTCTTATTAAATGACTGGTACAAATACTTGAAATGTATGTAAAATAGAACTTTAATAACATTTTTTCTGATTGAAAGTAACATGCTCATTGTGTAATATTTGGAAAAAATGGAAAAATTGGTAGAAGGAAAAAAACACTCAAATTCTAATAAAATAAAGATAATTGTTGTTGACATTTTGGTGTATTTCCTACCAGCATTTTTCTTTTTCTTTCCCCCCTTTTTTTTTTTAAAGATTTATTTATTTATTTATTTGACAGACAGAGATTACAAGTAGGCAGAGAGGCAGGCAGAGAGAGAGGAGGAAGCAGGCTCCCTGCTGAGCAGAGAGCCCCATGTGGGGCTGGATCCTAGGACTCTGAGATCATGACCTAAGCCGAAGGCAGATACGTAACGACTGAGCCACCCAGGCGCCCCCCACCAGCATTTTTCTACTCATTTTTGTGTAGATTGTATCATGCCATCTTTTGTGCTACTTCTTAATGTAATACCACAACATAAAGGTTTTTTATGGTATTAAAAATTCTTAGTAAACATAATTTTTAAGGTTATTTAGCATTCTGTCTTATATATCTATAGCATAATTTACTTAATCACCTTCTTACTCTCGGCCATTTAATTACTTTCCATTTTTCACTATTGTAAATGAAGCTGCAGAGTGAGCATTTTGGTGTATAGAGCTTTTCTGTCTATATTTTACATTATTTCCTTAGGATAGATTCCCAGAAATTGAATTTACAGGGTCAAAGATAGGAACATTTTTAAGGCTATTGGTCCATAATGCCAAATGGCTTTTCCAAATTTTTTTATATCAGTTTATACTCTTTATAGTAATATATGAGAGTGCCTTTTCCCACCATATCCTGTTGAGGTCCCTCTAAAAACTAAATAAATAATATTTATGATTTGGTAGGTAAAAATTATACTCTACTGCTAAGTTAATTTTGATTTCTATAATTACCAGTGATACTGAACAAGTTTCTGTGTTGGGTTAATCATTTGTAGTTTCTCTTTCGCGAATTTTCTGCTTATACCTGCAGTATATTTTACATTCCTGATTATATATATGAACATAATTTTGTGTCATCAGTATATAAGTCAGATGAGTGCAAACCTGCCTCTTCCTTTAAAAATATATTAAGTTGCTTGTTTGGTTGTTATTGGTTGATTTTTTTTTTTTTTTGTCCCCTCTCAGCCATTAGTTTCTCAAAATCATAGTTTTATTTTTTCTTTAAAGATTTTATTTATTTATTTGTTAGAGAGAGAGAGCACAGGCAGAGGCAGAGGGAGAAGCAGGCTCCCTGCCAAGCAAGGAGCCCGATGTGGGACTTGATCCCAGGACGCTGGGATCATGACCTGAGCCGAAGACAGCCGCTTAACCAACTGAGCCGCCCAGGAGTCCCTAGAAATAGAATTTTTAATGGTTCCTGTACCTATGCCTCATGTCCAGCATCTGTCTTCTATGTTATACTCTTCACCAGTACAGGAAAAACAGGGACACACACTTCTTTAGTCATTGGCCATATGATTAGAAATCAATATGTGTACAGGGCCCGTGAATATTTTATTGATAACAGTGGTGAAATAGAGTGTGTTAGCTATTTTAAAATATGGTTGCTCAGATGTTCAAAAGTTGTTTGAAACAATTCAATCAAATGTAGCACTTTGATAGGCACCAAGTGCTAGTCATTGGTCAATGCTGATCAAGTTGTTTGAATATGGAACAAACCCAGAGCCATCTGGTTGATCCTCAGGGGATGTTCTTGGTCATGTCACAACTCAACTCTGACTATAGGTTCTCATCCCTGATAACTGTTGGTCTGAGCTTTGCGTATACTAGTTTCATAAAAGAGAATGTACTTTCACAATGTCCAGTGAATCAGTTTGGAGCAAGCTAGAGGATTCACTTCTAGAACCTCAGTAACATTTTGTCTTCCTTGGGGACTCATTTGATAACCTCCATTCCCCTAAAGTCTTCAAGAGAACCATATGATTAAGTGGGGGGAGGCACAGTTAGCACTTGGGACTCTTGTTTGAAGTCTTGGTGCTTCGCCATATTCTCACGTACCACTAGGTTTTTGAGAGTGTTTTGTATTTACAGACTGAAGTGTTTTTATACAAGGTGACATGCCTTGCCTCTAGCCCTTCTGCACAACCAAATGGGATAAGCAAGTTGTGGAAGGATAGGGAGGATGGGAGTAGAGTAGAGAATGCAGTTGAGTATTGTATACAGTTGAATATTAAATACAGCAGAGTAGAGAATACAGTGGCCTTTGTACTCTTTTGGCTTATAGTGCCTGGGAATCTTGGGGCCTCATAGGCCCTCGGGTCACTTAGGGGATCTCATTTATTCTATTCCCAGCATAGGAGGGATAAATCTAGCCTGTGTGACATTTCATTATGAGAATTTGAAATAGTTTTTAAAAAATAATATTCTTTATAAAAGGACGAGGACTAGAGAACCATGAGGACATTTTATTGAATTTGACAGATAAGCATAAAATACAAATTAGAACTGGGCCATTGGGAGATGGAGCTTCTGATTTCTTTCTTCCCTTATGTTATTATAGTCCTGAATGAAACCTTTTCTGAGAGTTAATTTAAGGATCTCACTTTGGTTCTTTGGGACAGTTGTGTTTAGCCTATGAAATTTCAGTTCAGTTCCTTTCAGTGATTATTTGTATGTAAATCACAAGGATGACTTCTTTGGGTTGAAATCTGGTCTGTGTCGTTTTTTAACTGGGCAGGTATGGTTGTTATGAGGAACCAATGATGTACCTACCCATGTTAAGTGCTGAGCATGATGCCTGGTGAAAAGAAATATAAGTGAATATTAGTTATTATATTTATTAGATTTTACAATTCTAAAGTGCAAGGCTTATTTTATTTTTATATTTTTGACAACGTAATAGAGTGCCTTGTAGGTTGTAGGCAAATAACTGTTGAATTTGTCTTCAGTAGCTTCTCTCGGGTCTGAGCGCATCTTTCTCTCCTGGTAGCTCTGGTGGTGATGGTTGTGGTAATGAGGGTAGTGGTGGTTGTGGCAGCATGTGTAAGATACATGTACTTTACTATTCTGAGGCTAAATAGAGGATTCAACTTTGCAGGTGCCAGTCTGACACCTTTTACCAGCACCATTGTAAATTTCACTTTAAAAAGCTTTGTAAACTGCATTCCTTTTTTTTTTTTTTAAAGAAAGGTTGTGTGGCTGCATCTGTACAGTAGGTGAGAACAATTTAAATTTAGAATTACTAAGGAGACTGTCAGATTTCATGAAGTTAAGAATAAAATTCCAATTTGGCAGTGAGGTACTGTGACCCTCATTGCATTTGTAGCACACCTATCGAAAGGCACTAAATAATGTCTTGGAATGACCATTATAGGTTTAAATGTAATTCAGTGGAGCCTATAATTTTCTCAGGGCTTTGAAGCTTAGTGAAGTTACAAGCTGGTCAGGACCTTGAAAGGAGGAGGGGGGAGCACTGATGCAGGGGGATGCAAGGAAGATGCTCTTCCTTCTTGAATAGGAATCACAGTCCCATTAAAAGAAAAATGCCAGAGTCTTGGCAGAAAACATAGATTTGCATATTATTCACTTGCATTTGCATATTGAGTTCAAGAGGCTCTATCTTCAAGTATGTAAAATAAATAGTGTAATCTGGTGCAATTGTGTTCCAATCCAGTACCCAGAGCATTGCACAAATGAAATACATAACACATTTAAAAATCACATTCCAGAAGATGAAAGATGGCAGTCAACTAACACATCAGTGATCTCCACAGGGAGTAGAGGTGTGGGGTGTGGCCAAAGTACAGGATTGAAGAAGCCACTGACCTCAGGTGTTCTCAGAGGAATCCTGCTTGGATGGGTGCTGGACCCCCTGGAATTTGTATGTTTCCAGACCATGGTGCCCAGGGTTGTGCTTCTCTCCCAGAGTGGGAAGTCTGCATGGTGCCCAAAGAACAGGGTTTCCCTTTAAATCCTCCCTGGGCTGGGCAGAAGTCACAATGGGTCTAGGGTATTGATGAGCAGGACTCTGGACTTGACAGTCACTATCCAGTCCGTTTGACTAGCTCTTCCAGTTTGGTTTTAGAAACCTAAATACTTGAGCTGGTTTGGGAGACAGCAGTGACTTAAAAAGTGGTGTGGGGGAAGCATAATTCCATAATATTGACAGCCTTCTTGTGGTACTCGCTCGTCTCAACAAACAGATACATCCAGTAAAAATACTGCTGGCTGTGTAAATGCTGCTTTATGATAGTCCCTTAGCTGCTTTTTCCAACTGGATTGCTGCCTCTAAGCTTCTCCTAAATAAACCGTCTAGTGCTGTCACTGTGCCCATGGAGTGGTGGTGGGACTGACCCACCCGTCACCTGCCAACAGTCAGATGTCAATATCCAGTTTAGGCCCTGCTGTTTACAAATCCCCAGTGTGGCTTTCAGAAGCTGTGGAATGGTCCATAGGAGAGTCTAAGGACAGCCGTCCTGAAATAGGGGTGATAGGTAGTTGGGCAGACCTCACAGAATGTTAAAACCAAGAAGATCTGGGAGAACAGACAGTTGGGGCAAGAGGAAATTTCTAGGGGGGGTTAGTAATAATGCAGATAATAAGAAGTGGCAGAATATCTAGGAAGGACTGAGAAAACACCCATTCCTCCTCAGTGTTGAAATAATATCCACAGTCCAGAAAGATTTGACTTTAGGATGTCATGGGACCTTAGCAGTCAGCACTGGGGAAAGCAGGGGATGAAGACAGTGGGTGACATCAGGGAAAGTAGGACTGAGTGCAGTTGAGTTAGCTTCAAAGAGAGATAGGTGGAGGATACACCAAGTGGTGGTGTCCAAACAGACACGAGGAACTCAGGGCCTTCCTGGGAATCTGGAGAGCTTTGTGTTCACCTAGAAGGCAGAAATGCAAGAGTCAAGCAGAAGGTCAGGGCTCTGGTTGGCGAGCTAGAGTTCAAGGCAAGCCTCCAGCTTTAGCAGGGGATTGTAGAGTGATCGAGGAAGCTAGCTACATACTCAGGGTTGGCGTGGTAGGAGCTGCTGGTGGGCAGCAGGGTCTCGATTTCCTCCCAGGCACAGTGAGGACAGAGTTAAGGTAGACCATGTCAGTCCCCACTGGTCCCAGAGACTAAGACTATTGCCCTGATCAGATTTCCCTCAGAAGGCTGCAAAACATAAAGTCCGCTGATCAGCAAGGCTGAAGAATGACTGACTGATGGGAGCTTTGTTCGCCTGATTACACATCATTGTACCTGTTATCACGGCGTATTTTAGCTTTCTGGGCTCATATCTACTTGTGGGAAATGCACTTCTCTTTGCCACTTAAATGACAGCCAGGTGCATGCCCATTTTACCAGCGTAAAAATCCACCCTTGGTGCCATTCTGTAAGCACTAGGAGCTTGAGAACATAAGCAGTTTGGAAAAATATGGGTTTGGCATGGTCTTGGGGAACAGAAATACTTTGCTCCTTTCACACTCTGATTTCACATGCCAGCCACTCTCTTTAGTTTTAGGTAAGTCACTTAACCTCTTGTTCTTGGTTTGTCCATTTACAAACTGGGTGTTTAATGCATGCCTACCTTGCAGAGGTTTTGTGAAAATTAATTAAGTAAAGGTTAGAAAGTAGTTAGAAGATGGAGCTCTAAATGTTATTAAGTTAGGTAATTATACTGTGCTTACCTAAAATTCCCTTAGCAGACTCAGATACAAAATATTCTTTATGCCCTACGCCAAGCTAGTAGGTGGCAAAATTGCTTTCGTTGCCTAGAGGTGTTATATAGATTGATTTTGGGGTTAAACTTAAGTGTCTGTCTCCTTTTTTTTTTTTTTTCCTTTTTAAGAGAGAGAGTGAGCATGAGTGGAAGGGGCAGAGGGAGAGAGAGAGAGAGAGAGAGAGAGAATCTTAAGCAGGCTCCGTGCCCCGTGCAGAGCCTGACCCAGGGCTGAGATCATGACCTGAACCAAAATCAAGACTTGGATGCTCAACGGACTGATCCACCCAGGCACCCTTGTCTCTGTCTCCTTTCATACTCATTTCACTTGTTCCCTCTTCCATTTTCATTTCTTCGCCTTCTCTTTCTAATGCCAGTTCAGCTAGTTCATTGTTTGCCCAACTGACTTGGAATTGGGACAAAAGAGCCAACAGGCTTGTAGAGGTGGATGAAGGTGGATGGGGACTTCACCAGCCCTGGGGCCAAGTTCACAGCCACTCACACTGAGCCAAAGTCACCTTGGAGGAAGTATCCTTTCTCTTTCAGAGGACATGGTATCCTTTCTTTTTCAGAGGGAAGGTGCTAGTAAATGTAATCCCTGGCCACAGACCTCAGAAATAAATACCTGGGGGCTTATTGGCACAGAGAAGCATTTATTGGTACTCTTACCTCTTCACTACCACTCCAAAGAAATAAAATACATGAGGTTCACAAACCCTCAGTCTTCATTATTCACTTTGCATAATTATTACTTGTCCTAGATGAGTGGGTAAGTGTAAGTAAGACTACAGTAAATCCCCAAAGTGTTCTGGAAGCAGGTTGCTTTGACTAAGAATTGAATTAGTCTTTTAGGAGTTTTGATTTCGTTTTCTTTTATTTTTTTCTGCTTCCATTCATGCTATCTCTCGCTGATCTTTTTGTAAGTGTTCTATTGAATTCTGTTCTTTATCCCCCCCCACCTTAAGTATAATTTTATATATTAGTTTTTTTAATTTAGTTTCAGGGATAGAGCAAGGATTCCTTTTTTTCCTCCATGACTATTTCTCTATACATACTTAATGAGAGCATTTCAAAGCATCAGTGATGGTTTATTTTATATTCATAGAGCTGCATATACACTTATAGTGTATGTTTTTATCTGTGTAAATGGTACCTATTAAAAAGTCTTTAAGAAGTCACTTTTGTTATTAAAATTCTTATAATCTATTTTCATCTTTATTCATGTTTTTGTTTCATCTGTATCATTGAATGTTTCTTCAGAAGCATTTCAGCTTATTTTTGTAATGGTTTTCCAGCTTGGAATGTTTCTATGTCCTGGCATTTTGAAAGGATGTATAGGGTAGCAATTAAGTGCACAGACACTAGAAATACATGCCTAACTTCACATCCCAGCTTCTCCATTCAGAAGCAGTGTAACCTGGGGTTACTTAACTTGAAAATGTATCACCAGTAGTAGAACTAAAAAAGTGTAGCTTAAAATTTATGCTTAAGTTTTGTATCCCTCAGTTTATTCATCTGTTAAATGGGCTAAAAATTGCATCTGCCTCATAGGGTTTTGTGAGGATGAAGTGAATTACTGGATTGAATTACTAGAGGATCACATAGAAAGCGTTTGGAGCATGGTTATGATACAGGAAGTAAGTGTTTAGGAGTGAGGGTTGATTCTGTGCACTTCCCAAAATTATTCCCAAAATTATTTTGTTGAGAAGCCCTGAAGCTCCTGGAACTGGATTGGGTTAGGGAGGTTGGGGAGGGGTGAGTATTGGACCCCCTGCTGGAACCAAGGCTCATGGGTATCTCTCCTTCCGCCACTGGCTGACGTCTTGTCTCTGTTTCTCTGTCTGTGCCAATCTCCTTGCCACCTGGCCTTTCCTGCATGCTCGTCACTCACTTCAAGTCAGACCTCATCCAGCCCACCAGGATGTTCAGCCTCACATGTCCATTGCCCACAGATAACATTAGCTTTTCTGAATTCAGATTGCAGTTTTCCTAAAAACTTCCTCAGGGCCCAGCCCTGGAGCAAGCAAGTTCCCATGATCCTGTGTGGGAACAGATGATAAAATGGGTGCTTCTCCAGAGGCAGCATCTGACCTGAAGGTCTCCATGGCTTTTCAAAGGAGAGTTCATCATGGGATGAGCTGTTGTAAGAGTTCTGCGTAAGGTGAACCGATCCGTTCTGGTCAGTTCCATGAAATAATGTTGATTGTGGCCACAGTTCGAGAAACACTGGTCTGAGGCTTCTGTGTACTGGTATATTGGATTGGGGAGCTTCTGGTTTTGCTACCCTCCTTGGTTCAGCACATTTGTACCTCTGGTGCCCCATAGTATCCCTTGCGGCACTTGTGAAAGGTGCGGGTCCTCAGAGTTCTGTCTCCAGAGATTCCACATCACTTTTTCTGGGGTTAGCCCTGCGGATCTGCAGAGGTTGCCAAGGTGCTCAAGTGCTTCTGAAGCGAGTTGCCTGCAGATCCTGTTTGGAGGACCCCTGCGTTCTAGATGAATTCTCTAATCAACTGTCTACTTTGCCCCCACTTTTTTCCCCTCTGGGCATGAATACTGTCTTATGAACAAATTGTATTTCGAAAATCCATTTCTGAGACTCTTGCTTAAACTTGAGGAAGTTTGGTGGATTCCCCGGGGCCACATAAAGTCTAGTTAAGCCTTCCTTTGGATTTTGTTGCCAGCATTTCCCAGACTCCTTAGGCGGCCACTGTGCTGGTGTGAATGATGTGGGGATCAGGATGCCGTTCATAGGCAGGGGGCAGTGGTGGGCCCTCGACCAAAGCAGTAGACAGTGAAGTAGACAGGAAGGAAGAAAGAGTGAAAATTCTCACATGAGTGGGGAGAAAAATTTAGTTTGGAAGTTTGTAACCACATTCGGGTAGTCAGAAAGATCTTCTCTTTTATGTGTTTTCAATTTATTTTATTTTATTTTTTAAGATTTTATTTATTTATTCATGAGAGACACAGAGAGAGAGAGGTAGAGGGAGAAGCAGGCTCCCCACTGAGCAGGGAGCTCCACACGGGACTCGATCGCAGGACCCCGGGATCATGACCCGAGGCGAAGGCAGACGCCTAACCATCTGAGCCACCCAGGTGCCCTGTGTTTTCAATTTAGAAAGAGATTTCATCTTCCTGTAGTTGACACTTAATTCAGTTTTGTTTTGTTTTGTTTGGCCCTGATTGCCCTTTTTCTGTGGTTTAGTGTTTATCTTCCATTGTCTACCAGATTTTCTACTACTCTGTAGTGCTAACCCTTGGAAATTGGTATAAAACACACAGAACGTACTTCCAAAATTGTCCCCCATCACTGACTTCATCCCCAAATGTTGGTGTAGAGGACAATTTTAATACAATTTTAGACTCCACCTTCTCCACGTCTATGGCATTTTACTTTTCACCAATTTCAGATCTATTATCTTCTCTCCAGCAATTTTTTTTATGGCCTGATTCTCTCCTATGTGAATAGCTGTAACCTCCTTGCGTGCCTGCTTACTTTCTTTTAGTCAGTCTCACAGACTCTAACCAAAGTCACCTACCACAGGTGCTAATTTAAATGCACTGCTCCCTTCTCTCAAGTCTCTGTGAGCAGCCAAGCTCATAGAGGGACTCTTGAAGCAAAGGTGAAAAAAATATTTTCAGTAAAGGAAACCAATAACAACAACAACAAAAATATAAACCCTGACTATATATACATATTCACAATTAAAAGATTTCATTATACTAGGAATAGAAAGGAACTTCGCTAACCTGAAAAAAGACATCCACGAAAGCCCTACAAGTAATATCCTACTTCATGCTGAAAGATTGAATGCTTTACCTCTTAGATTAGGAACAAAACAAGGCATTCCATGTACCTTTCCTGTGAAAAATTGTATTGGAGGTCCTAGCCAGTTTAATAAAACTAGAAAAAGAAGGGAAAGGAAAAAAAATAAAACTCTCTATTTGTGATCATTTAGGTAGAAGGTGGCAAAGAATATACCAAAAAACACACTACTAAAAAGTAAGGAAGTTTAGTAAGGTCACAGGATACAATATCAATATAAAAATTAATTGTACTTCTATATGCTATCAATAAATAATTGGGAATTGAAATATAAACATAAATTATGACATTAAAAAACATTCATATACAAGTACTGAATCACTATGTTGTATACCTAAAACTAACGTTACATGTCAATTATACCTCAAAAAAAAAAAAGGGAAAAGAAATCCCTAATTTCTTTTGGTTGCTCCTCCTACAATGAGCCTATTTCAATCCAAAAAAAAGAGAGAGATTTTTAGGGGTAAATATTATAAAATATCTGACTTAGTATTGAGATGTTAGCTCTCAAATTTTTGTATAGACCCAGCACAAGCACAATAAAAATCCCAGCAAGATATTTTTTGTAGAAATTGACAGCCGATTCTAATATTTATCCTGAAAAGCAAAAGAAGTCAGAACAATTTGAATAAAAGGGTAACGTTGGAGGACAGATGTTGTCTGATTATAAGACTTACTACAAAGCAACAGTAATCAGGATAACATGGTGTTGTCATAAAAATAGACATAAAGATCAGTAGGCTGAAGAGAGCTCATAGGTAGACCCACACATATATAGTCAATTTATTCTGACAAGAGAGAACTCTATGCTATGTGAAAAATTAACTTAGAATGTGTCATAGAACTATCACTATAAAATATGAAACAGGGGGCGCCTGAGTGGCTCAGTGGGTTAATGCGTCTGCCTTCGGCTCAGGTCATGCTCTCAGGGTCCTGGGATCGAGCCCTGAATTGGGCTCTCTGCTCAGCAGGAAGCCTGCTTCCCTTCCTCTCTCTCTGCCTGCCTCTTTGCCTGCTTGTGATCTCTGTCTGTCAAATGAATAAATAAAATCTTCAAAAAAAAATTTAAAAAATGCATCATATTTGCCAAATTTGAAAAAAAATTATTTGTCATTATGACTTACTTGGCTGTTCTTTCTTCTCCTGGATTAGCTAGGATTTCCTGCTTTGGTGCCTTATACTTATTCTCTGGTCCACATCAATCTCAGGGAGCTTCCTGATGTTTTGCTCAGCTGCCTCCCTGCTCTCACACATTCCCGAGCAGAGCTCGTCCATTTCCTCTGAAGTACAGGTCTCCTGGGAAAATGCTCTTGATAAGCCCAGAGTCACCCTCTGGTACCCACTCTGTCCCCTTCCTCTAGGCAAATGTGACACATACTCTTTGTGTCATATGTAACTAGTTGATCCCTGCATTATTTCTTTGTCTGCCCCCTAGAGAAATTTGTGTAAGAAAGAGCCATGTTGACTCTCGATGAGGAGACACATGGAAATTTGGAGAATTGGTGTGGGAATGAACAATCACGTGACTTGTGGAAGAATGACTGAATTTCAAGGCATGAATGGTTAATTAGGTGCAAGGGTAAACGCTTAGCAGCTCCTTTCATTAAACTCTGTGGAGCCCAGGCTGGATCAGTTATGCCCTGTCAGCCTGTATCCCTGTATCTCCAAGTAGATTCTGAAGGGAAGAGGAGAATAGGAAAGAAGATGTCAGGGTTTAAAGATAGACAAACATAGTTTTGTCAGCAGAAGAAGGTGATTCCAGTGGGGATATTTTGATGTGGAGTGTGAGAAGATGCCAGAGGAATCTTCTGTATGAAAACATTAGGACATTGCATCAGGTGATGAAGGAAGACTTTGGTGCTAAAACTGAGGGTTTGACTTAGAACTGAACATAAATTAGGCAAAGGGAAAGGACAAGGGCACCTGAGGAACTGTGGAAACATTTCAGATGTGTTAACCTTGGAGCGAGGGCAGTTAACCAAAGAGATGGAAACAGGTGTAAAACTAGGCCTTTCTTTATAGTTTAGGAATGAGGAAGATTTGAGTCATGGGCTGGGTTAGGGAACGGGAAAGTGGAGGGTTGTGGTTAAATGCTGGGTGGAAATGAAGCCCTCCGGACAGACAGGGTGAGGAAAGAAAGAGTGGTCCAGAGAAAGTAAGAGAGTAGAGCAAGAGGCTGCCAGGTGTGGGCTGACCTAGGAGATGCAGAAAGGGCAGGTGGCAGGAGGGATGGAACAACAGGGAAGAAGCAAATGATAAATCTTGTCAACACAGCCAGGGACAACTAGAACGCAGAAAAAAAGGAGGCAGCTAGAATTGTTCACACACATGTGACTAGCGACTTGTGTCCAGGTAGTTCTAATCAAACGGCGTGGATAAAAGGGTGAAAGCACTCAGAAAGAAGTCCAGAAAAGGAAATGTGAAGAAAAAGAGAAGATACAAGAGAAGCAAGGTAAGGAGTGAGATGAAGACAGTAGGAAAGAAGTAGGAAAGACAGAATGAGTGAAGATGAGATATTCTTTCTCTCTTTTACACACACATGTGCACACACATTCATCAGCCAGAGTGAGGCCAGAGAGAAGCTGAAAAGTATACAAAGGTGGCCTGAGGATGAAGGGTTTCATCCCTTCATGAGGTGAGGCTGTGGGGTTTCCATGAGAGTTTCAATGAGGCTGAAGGGGCTGGTGACAGGAACACACAGAAGAGCTGGGGGAGTAGACTCAGGATGGAGGTGAGGGAAAAGAGGAGTCTGGAGTCCCTGGACAGGTGCAGGCAGTAGCCCAGGGTCACAAAAAAACAAAAAAACTTTGAGAGAGAAAGAGAGAGCACAAGCAGGGGTAGGGGCAGAGGGAGAAGCAGACAGCCTGCTGAGCAGGGAGTCCAATGTGGGACTTGATCCCAGGACCCTGGGATCATGACCTGAGCCGAAGGTAGATGCTCAACCGACTGAGCCACCCAGGTGTTCCTGTATCTCCTTTTGTTGCCACTCTGGCAGTGAGTCTCTAAGTACCTTTGCCGAGCACCCACATTCCTGTGTGTATCTTTTCAGCCTTATCCCCAGACTGCCCTTTTCATGGACTCTAGCTGCTGGCCAGGCCACGCTGTTGCCTATCCCTAACAAGCTTTGTGCCTCCCTGCTTTTCTGCCTTAGTGTCGCCTCATTTGGGTGCCTTCTCTCAGGCCCATGTCCTCACCTTACATCCCCTCAGAGCTGCTTCCGGATAAAGTCGTCCTCAGGACTCAAGCCCAGAGCAGTGGCTCTCTGCTCACCTTCCTGCCATGCGTCAGTCCAGGGTTGGGGGGCTGGGTGTGTGTCCTCGTGGGCAGACGCCAGGCCCAGACTCCTTGGAACACCTCACTGTGATTCACACCATGGGCCTCAGCAATAATTTGTTGATTCACTGGATTTTTGAGGTGAAAGGGATAGGAGCTCTGGTTTGGGGTTTTAAGTCAAGATCTTGCTCTCAAATTCTGATTTTCTCCCATTTTACAGAGATGTAATGGGAGATAGCAGAACGACTTGACTTACATATACTGTGAAATGATCACCACAGAAGCATCTGTCCTTTCATATATCAAAATCTAAGTTAAAATTGGAAAGTCAGAGATACCCTGAGTACACTCCTTGTATCTGGATATCCAGACCTCTGCCCATGGATTCCTGCACGGCTCCTAATGGAGTTGCGTCAGGCAGGAGCTTTGTTTGGCCTTCATGGGGCATGAGAAGGAGTGCAGGCTGTGCCCATTGTCCCTGCCATTTCTGTGACGATGGCAGACATGGTAATTCAGGCCAGATGTACATGCTGTTCCAACAGTATGAAAATGCCAGATTCAGAGACAGTGGCTATGTGTGCTCTTTAAAAACAATATAAAATTTGAAGGGTGACCAACTTGCGACTCCATTTTTAGGGTTACAGCAAGGATTCAGACTTTTTTTGTCATTTTTCTTCTGTTTTAATTTCTGCATATTAAGGAAAAAATGCCAAGTGAACTGTCACATATTGACTTGAAATATCACCTTTGTGTTTTCTTGTGTTGCTGTATTTCTTGGTTTATGCTTTGGCTCATAATTTGTCAGGGAAAATTGATTGTAAAATCCAATTTTTTTTTCTTGCAGCAGATGCCAACCAAATCAAAGAGAAAATTTTTAAAAAAAGGAAGTTAGGGTTTCATTAACCAGTCTGTTTCTTCAGCAGTGTGAAGTCCCATTTAATGACCACATTTTCCTTTATGAAAATATTCTGCCTTTCTCTGGACTGTGCTTTGTAGTCATTCTGATAATTGTTTGGTGTGTTTTTCTGATTCCCGATTTTTTTTTTTTAACATTCCTTGCTTTCAAAATGTTAGCTTCTAAAAGCTGTCCTCTTAAAACATTTTACAGATGTTTATCCATTATTTGCAGAGGGCTAGGCACTTGGTGAGCATTGCTGCTTATGATGCTGCTAGCCAGGGCCTGAGCATAAGCAGAAAGCTTGATCAAGAGAGGCTGTACTTTATTCTAGTGGTGGGTGGTGGTCAAATCAGGTCCTGCTTTTGCTGTTTTGAAGCTAAGATAGGTGCCTAGGCATTCTCATGGAATGCAGGAGGAATTTGTATTATTTATGATTAGAGCAGGACACAGATGACGCCCTGAATCGGTTTAGTTTGAAGTGAGTTAAAAAAATGACTGTTTACCAAGATGTGGACAGTGTGTAGAAACTACGAGAAGTAATGCAGTGTCCCGGAGCTGGAAGCAACTTTGTGTAGTTTCCACCACCTGCAGTCTCAGAGGAGGAAAAGTGGGAGCAATTCCTGGAATCTGGAGAGGGTGCTGTATGGAGATAGCCATGTGGAGAGAGTAATTTTAGGGAAACTGATCTTTAGTCATGTGATACAGCCAACCTGCAGCAGACCCTTGGGGAGGGAAGAATGAACAGTAAATGCCCTAGACTGTCTTTTTGTTCCCCCTGAGCTCCAGCTCGTGCTCTCAATTGGTCAAACCCAACTAGAAGCCAGACAACGAGGAAGTCTGTTGATGGCCTTCAGACAGGTCTGCCTCCCAGGGCTCAGAGCCAAGAAGAGTAGAGCATTGAGCTTGAGGGGAAAATGGAAGATGGAGGTATTTACAGATTTTTAAAGCTAGAAGAGACTTGGAGAGCAACCAGCCCATCTTCCTTGATAAGGAAATAGAGCCACAGAACAGTTGAGTAATTCTTTCTAAGTCACGTGGCTGGTTGGTGGCAGAATTGTTGTTGGGCTTGAGATTCCTGATCCTCAGTTCTGTGTCCCTTCTGCTATAGTATTGTTACAGAGTAATCTGAGAGAAAGGGGAAGAGAGGAAGAAGGGGAAGGAAAATTAGAGTCATGTTTCAACTTATGATGAATTCTCTGAGGAGATGCTCAATTCCACATGTGTTGTTAGAGGGATTTAAACAAGGTCAGAGTTCAGTTACGATTGGTTGTGTGGTCAACAAATATGTCTATGGATGGTGGTAATAAAACTGCGTTTTATATTAAGGAATATATGAGTATGTCTAGAGTTGGCCTAATACCCATCCAGCTTGAATGGTGTAGCTTTTGTTCCCTGTTGATTCTGTCCTGCTCTTGTGCTTCCTGTGAAGTCTTTTATGGCCTCAGCATCTTGTTTTAAATGTAGGCTCCAAGTGAAGGTGGGATCACATATGGCTGCTGTGTTTCATCAGCAGAATCATCTAGAACTCAGAGGCCAAGAGTAAGAGGGCTGATTATGTACATATGCATAAATCATTCATAAGGTTTTGATACACATAGGTATGTACACATGCAAATAAACACTCAGGTACCTAAGCAATTATCAGCTAACAACTTTGACTTAGGAATGATTCCTATATGATATCAAGAAATTGGAAATGGTGTTGGGGTTGGTAGTATTTTCCTTCATGTTATAACCCTTGGGGAGTGAAAGACCTAAAACAATGCCTTCATTTCTATGTCAGAATTGCTGGAGACAGGCAATTCATTATGGTATTCTTAGGTACTCATTCATTGGTTCATTCATGAACTGTCATCAATAAATGTTTATTGAGCACCTGCCATATGCCAGACCCTCTGCTAAGAATGGGAGATAGACAAGGAACAAGGACATAATCTTTGCCTTAACTTCATTAGGGTTTGCTAGGAAGATATCTTACTAGCCAGAGTAGTGACACTTGGGTTTGCCTTTCCTGTACTCCATCCAGAGAGAATAATTGTTAGTGAGTGAAGATGTGAGTGTTTTGATGTAGCTGAAGTTGTTATATTACTTTGCACAAAATTTGGTGGCTATTTGGTGCTGCCTGGTGGGAGGATTTAAATATTGTTTATATTGGGTATCAGGTTATTATTTATAGACTAGCTTTTTAGAGAACAATTTTAGTAACATCACTTGACTTTCTAAATTAATATACAGTAAAATTGACTTTTTAAAAATATACAGGCCTGTGATTTTTAAAACACTTGTTTAGGGACGCCTGGGTGGCTCAGTGGGTTAAGCGGCTGCCTTTGGCTCAGGTCATGATCCCAGCGTCCTGGGATCGAGTCCCACATCGGGCTCCTTGCTCGGCAGGGAGCCTGCTTCTCTCTCTGCCTCTGCCTGCCACTCTGTCTGCCTGTGCTCACTCTCTCTGACAAATAAATAAATAACATCTTTAAAAAATATATATAAAACACTTGTTTAGATTTATTGGCACAATTAGGGAACCAGAACTCCCTCTTGCTGCCCTTTTATAGCCACACCCTCCCCAAACCCTAATATGTTTTGACATGTGACAGCCATTGGTATGTTCTCCATTGGTGTCATTTTTAATCTTTCTGAGAATGTTTATATACATGTTATTATGCCATATTACAACATTTTAAATCTGACTCTATTCAGTCACCATTTTGCCTTTGAGATTCACCCATGTTGTTGTGCACCTCAGTAGCTCTCTTTATCATTGGGTAGTGCCTGGCTATTTGTACCATGGCTTATGTATTAATCCACTGAAAGATATATAGATGGTTTCTAGTTTTTGGCAACTCTGAAAAGGTATTCTTTAAACAGTTGCATGCAGTGTTTTGTAGAGTAAAAGTTTTCACATTAGGTAAATACCTTGGAGAGCCAGTCTACATGGTAAATTTGTTCAACATTATTTGAATTCTAAAAACAGTCTTCCAGAGTGTGTACACCATTCATAACCATAGCGATGTATGAGAGTCTCACATACATTCTACAACCCTGTTAGCCCTTGATATTGATGCTTGAGATATCTATCTATCCATCTATCCATCCATCCATCCATTCATCCATCTATCTGTCCATACATCCCTCTATCCATCTATCTGTCTATCTGACATTCTCATAAGTGTGAGTCTAGACTGACTTTCTAAAAGAACCCATTTCTTTTTTTTTTTTTTT
Organism: Taxidea taxus jeffersonii; assembly: GCA_003697995.1. Classification (NCBI taxonomy): domain Eukaryota; kingdom Metazoa; phylum Chordata; class Mammalia; order Carnivora; family Mustelidae; genus Taxidea; species Taxidea taxus. The sequence continues at coordinate 32,831 of ML110784.1, forward strand.
AAGATTTTATTTATTTATTTGACAGACAGAGATCACAAGTAGGCAGAGAGGCAAACAGAGAGAGAGGAGGAAGCAGGCTCCCCACCGAGCAGAGAGCCCAATGCGGGGCTCGATCCCAGGACCCCGGGATCATGACCTGAGCCGAAGGTAGAGGCTTTAACCCACTGAGCCACCCAGGCGCCCCTAAAAGAACCCATTTCTAAGGTCAGTGGAAATTGTGGGAGCAAAAGAGGATGGTGTGAGAGAGAGACTCCTTTCTAAGTAATCTGAGGCAAAAGAAAGTCCTTCTCTCCCTCTGAACAGACTGTATTCACATTCAATGAATAAATGTCAGGTACCTACTATTTGCTGGATGCTTTCAAGTAAATTGTTTAATATTCATAACAACTCTGTGAGGTGAGGACAAACATCCCCATTTTATTATGAATAAAATGAGGTCTGGATAATTTAAGTTATTTCCTCCCCTCCTCACAAGGTGTCAGATCTAGATTTCAGTTCTAGATGTCTTTGACTTCTAGATCTTTTTTCCTGCCCTTGTGTCAGTATCACTTTATTAGCAGGTATTATACTAAAGTTCACATTCACGGGATCCAAGGGACTGTCTTAGAAAATTCTAAGGCATGTGTAATTAGATTTTAATGGGAAGATAGTACATACTCTCATTATAGAACAGCCCTTAAAAAGTCAAAAATAATTCTGAGAATTTAGTGCAGTTCTCTGAAGCACTAGAAATGAACTCTGTACGCATAGTGTCACTTAGAGCAAAGTTCCATGGGATTCTAACACACTTCTGTGGATGTAAATTTCCATGGCAAACATCACTGGCTTGCTCTCTTCACTGTGTCATAATACCCTTCTAACTAATGTTTTGTTATATATATATTTTTAAAGATTTATTTATTTATTTGAGAGAGAGGGAGAGAGGCATGCAGGGAAGGGCAGAGAGAGAGGGAGAGAGAATCTCCAGCAGACTCCCATACCCCCAACCCCCAGCCCCCAGTTGCAGAGACTGACTCAGGTGAAGCTGGATCCCACGACTCTGAGATCTGATCTGAGCTGAAATCAAGAGCTGGACATTCAACCAACCGCGCCACCCAAGCGTCCCATATGTTTTGTTATTTTTGTAATTTTGGTGTATTGTTTCTTTCTGATATCCCAGGCAGAATTAGGTGGACTTCTGCGGTGCCCTGGGCATGCTCTATTATAGCTCTTGTCACATCGTAATTTCCTGCCTTCTTTTCTGTCTTGGCTACAGTACTGAAGGCTCCTTGTAGATTGTATCACATTCATTGTTGGATTCACCTTGTAGCATGTTATCTGGCACATAGAAAACATTCAATAAACATTTGTCAAATCAGCCAGTTTTCACCGGAATCCTATGAAAGCAGCGATGAGTCTCACATTTTACAGATGAGTGGACTGAGGGTCAGAGAGGCCAAGAAAATCGACCCAAGATTGCACAGCAAGCTAGGAGTAAGTGTAAAGTGTGTGTTTTTAACTCCACAGCTTTCTTCTGCCTGGCACAACATAGAATGATTCTTGTTGCTTGGCGGCACTGGGGTTTAGAGTAGAGGTTTTGTTGATCTTTATAGTGGCTGGAATATACTGAAGCAGTGGAGCACCTTGGGGGACTTGGACATGGCCATTTTCAACACCCATTACTTAGATCTTTTTTTTTTTTTTAAACACAGGTTATTTATTTGTGCCTGAGAGCACCAGTGTTTTCTTGGTAAGTGTCTATAGGTCTAGAGCTTGGTCCCATCCCTGGCTCGGGGTGGCCCTCCTGATGTCTTCCTTTGACCTCCTTCCCAGTTGAGATTTTCCTGCTGCTCTGTCCTGTGCCTCTCTTTTTGTCATCCATCACCCATTTGCACTGCTCATCCCCCCCTCCTTAATAGTCAGTGACAAGCCAATAATTTTTATTAATACTTGAAAATGCTATTTTGCTGTTAAACCAATATATGCAATTGCCCTAATTGGCTGCCAAATGGTAGTAATCAGAATCAGGTTTCAAAAGGTTTGGATTTCAGCAGGGCTGCCCACACTGTCCTTTGAGGCATATTATAATTAAGAACCATGTGCAGATGTTAGAAGAGAAACTTTGAACAATTTTGGTGTCTGCTCTTGCAGGATATTAAAGGGGGGAGAAAACCCTCATGAATGAACTGTTGTTGGTGAGAGTACAGATAATCATCTATGTTTGTATTACACATTTCTATTAAAATGCACACACAGAAAGTGATTTATAATTCTTTGTTAGCTATCTCTACAGCCCTTGTGTTAAGAACTTGAGTGACAGTAGAAGCAATCCTTCTGCTTTGTACATAAAGCAGGAAGGAACAGCTCAGATCAAAAAGCCCAGATTTAGCCACTGGAAGTGTTGTAGGACAAGGAAGGTGCTCAGATGGTAGGTCGGCTTAGACCAAATAAGAACAAGAAGGCTTTTATTCAGCAGAGAAGTCCTAAGAAAGAAAATTTCTCTGCCAAGGAATTCAGTGCTACATTAGCCCTTTGCAGTGATGAGGGTGTCTTCACACAGGGGTTGAAGGGACTGGTGGTCTTCAGAAGGTCATTCTTGCCTGCATCGTATAAGAGGACTTAATGGTTCATCTGCTGGGTCATGGGTTTACCTGTATGTTTTCCCTCTCTCATCTGTCTTGCTCTTCTCTGATAAAACACTTTCACAGTAGCAAGTTAACTAAGTCCCTGTTTTCTTTGATTTTTTATAATCATTGTGGCTACGGTATGTTGAAATGCATTTGGGGTTGGTTCCGCACAGGAGTGTCTTTAGATAAGTAAATACCCTAACAGGACTGTTTATTGGCATGCTGGTCACTACATTAGAAATGGATTCAGTATGCTCATGGGATATCTAGGTAGACTTTTCTTTCATCCCCGGATTCATGAGCACAGAGTCTTAGCACCTGACCCCACCACCCAGACTACCAGGATTTCTTACTGTGTTCCTTTCTGAAGAAAGAGCAGGGTCAATAGGGCTCGGAAGCTCTAAGAGCATAATGGTTGATGGTAATAGTGTGAGATTGAAGGCTACAACAATGCAGAGGGAATAATACTGCAGAGAGAAATTTTAGGTTTAAGTCAACTGAAATCAAAGATTCATGCCTTTTATATGTTATTTCTACAGATTTAGATGATGTTTAGATGATAGTTAGCAGACCCTAAATGCATTTGGAGGATTGAAATTGGGTTTCCAAATGACCTGAATATATAGATGGCATTGCAGTTCATTTGCTAGAAGTAGATATTGGTTTTGTATTTCAGAATGGCATTAGATAGTACATGTTTGACATCTGTGATACTCACACTTTCTGTGTCAGATGGTTGGTAAACATATTTATTTCCTGAGCTAAGCATTCTGAGTCAAAAGTACCTTTTTGGTTCAGCATTTTCTCTGCTCCTCTAAATTTGAATTTAGAAAATACAACTCAAAATTGACTTGGAACTTTAATTTATGTTAATTAAAAATTTTATTTTGGATCTGTTCTGCAGAACTGAGCCAATCATACTTCTCTGTTCATAGCACACTTTATTACTGGCTCAGATAAGAACATCTTGTTTAATTAATTAGTTCTTTCCATACCTTTATCTTCCATATACACTTTAGAATAAGTTAAAAAATTCCTTTAAAAATCCTGCTTTTAGGGGCACCTGGGTGGCTCAGTGGGCTAAAGCCTCTGCCTTCGGCTCGGGTCATGATCTCGGGGTCCTGGGATCGAGCCCCACATTGGGCTCTCTGCTCAGTGGGGAGCCTGCTTCCTCCTCTCTCTGCCTGCCTCTCTGCCTACTTGTGATCTCTGTCAAATAAATAAATAAAATCTTAAAAAAATTTTTTTTAAAAATCCTGCATTTAAATTTTAATATGATTGACTTGAAGTTATAGATTAATTCGGGAGAAATAGAACTCTGTAATATTGTAATCATATCCATGAATGAGGTATATGATTACATTGTTCAAGCCTTTTTTTTCATACCCTTGAAAAGAGTTTCAAATGTTCTCTCCAGAGGTCCTATGTATTCTTTGTTAATTCCTAAATAGTTTAGAGTTTCTTTTGCTGTTAGGACTATCATGTTTTCTAGTTGGTTAAAAGAGAGCTATTGATGTTTTCTAAGAGTATTGTTTATCCAGCAATCACATCCTACCCATATTAAAAACAATAGTTTTTAAATTCTATTGGATTTTCTGTGTAAATAATCATCATATCTTCATATAATGCTAGTTTATTTTTCTTTCCTTCTTATTGTTCAAAACTTTTGTTTTTAAGGTGCCTGGGTGGCTCAGTTGTTTTCAGCTGGGATCGTGATCTTGAAGTCATGAAATTGAGCCCTAGGTTGGGCTCCACACACAATGGAGAATCTGCTTGAGATTCTCTCTCCCTCTCCTTCTGCCCCTCCCTTCACTCACTCACTCTTTCTCTCCCTCTCTCTTAAATAAATAAATCTTAAAAAAAAAAAAAAACTCTTTTGTTTTCTTGACTTATTTTATTACCAGAATTTCTAGTAGTAGTGATAGCACTAACCTTGGCTTTTCCTGAATGCCAAAACAAATGTGATCAAGTCTTTAGTATATTCTTGTACCAGGTAAAGATTGATGATCTTCACCATTTCTTAGTATCAAAGAATTTTTTTAAAACATACATTAACATTTATATCATATATAGATGTTTCCCTTAATCAGGTGTGTTTCCATCATTTTTTTGAGATAGTCATGTAAATATCTCCCTTAATCCATTAAGGTAGTAAATTATTTTGGTTTATATTCTGAAGTTAAGCCATCCTTACATTCCTGGTATAAACCACACTTGATTATGATTATGATCATTTTTATTTTTTAAAAAATTTTGTTTATTTGAGAGAGAGAGAGCGAGAGCGAGCACAAGCATGGAGAGGGGCAGAGGGAGAAGCAGACACCCCAGTGAATGGGGAGCCTGATGTGGGACTCGATTCCAGGACCCAGGGATCATAACCTGAGCCAAAGGCAGACACATGAGCCACCCAGCCACCCTGATTATTATTATTTTTAAAATATACTATTTTTTGTTTAGCTAATATTTTCATTGGGATTTTTTTTTACCTTTATGTTTATAAGCAAAAGATGATAATCTTTTCTTATACTTTATTTGGATTTAGAACTAAACTTCCCTTGTTTTTCTATTTTGTTCAACTTACAAGAACAAGGCTCTCCACTTCTTACTTAAAAGTTTGGTAGGCCTCTGGGCATCTGGATGGTTCATCAGTTAAGCTTCCAACTTTTGATTGTGGCTTAGGTCATGATCTCAGAGTCATGAGGTCATGCCCATGTAAGGCTCCATGCTCAGCGTGTGGTATATTTGGGATTCTTTCCCTCTCTCCTTGCTCCTCTCCCTCCTTGTTTACTCTCTCTCTAAAATAGATAAATATAATTATAAAAAAAAAAAGCTTGGTAGCCTTCATCTATAAAACCATGCATGCCTGTTCTTACTTTGGCAAAGGCGGAGTGCACGGATGGTAGACTGGTTTTGGTGAATTAGAACTGGGGGAGTTTGATAACCATTTTATTTTCTTTAATGATTATTAGTATATTCAAATTTTCTATATTTTCTTGAACCTTGTTTTGCTTTTTTAAAATTGGGTATTTATACATTAAGTTTAAAAGCAATTCATTTTCATAATATACTTTTATTATTTTAAAATTTCCGTCACACACACACACACACACACACACACACACACACACGTTGTTCCCTTTTCACTGTCAATTTAATTTACATTTTCTCTCTATTTTCTGTGATTGGTCTTGTCAGAACTTTGTCTATGATAGTCTTTTAAGCAATTAGCTTTTGGTTTTGTTTTTTTCTTATATTTACCTTGTGTTTAATTAATCTATGCTTTTATCTTTATTATTTAATTTCTTCCTAAGGTTGATTCAGGTAATTGTTAATTATTTTTCATTTTCTGTTTTATTTTAAATATTTAAAGGTATAGACTTCTCTGTCAACTGTTTTAGTTATGCTCTAGAAATTTTGATAATTTAACGTTTCCATTGTTACTCTGTTCAAAGAACTTTTTAGTTTCTTGTAATTTCTTCCATCACTTTAGAGTTACTTGGTGGTAAGTTTTAAAAAAGTTTTTGGATATGTGATTTTTTTTTTAGCTACTTTTATTTTTTTATTTATTTTTAAATTTTTATTTATTTTTTAAATTTCTTTTCAGTGTTCCAGAATTCATTGTTTATGCACCTCACCCAGTGCTCCATGCAATACGTGCCCTCCTTAACACCCACCACCAGGATCACCCACCCTCCAAACCCTCCCCTCCAAAACCCTCAGTTAGTTCCTCAGAGTCCACAGTAATTTAGTCACATTATAGAAAAATGGCAGTTGTTTCATATTGATTCTTTAGAATTTATTGAGTCATTTTTGTAAACTTAATATTTTCCATGTACTTCAAAAGAATATATATTTTCTATTGTACATGTTTGTCTGGATTTCTGAACTAGTACAAGCTTATGACTCAGGCTTTGTTGTTTTTTTGTTGTTGTTGTTGTTGTTTTCTTTTTCTTTCTTTCTTTCTTTTTTTTTTTTTTTTTTTGAGACAAACAGCAAGAGGTGGGGCAGGAGTAGAGGGAGAGGTAGAGAGAGAATCTGAACTAGGGACCATGCCCAGCTGGGAGCCTGATTCGGAGTTAGATCTCACAACCCCAAGATCATGACTTGAGCCAGAATCAAGAGTCTGAAACTTAACTGACTAGGCCATCCAGGTGCCCCTTAGGCTTTGTGTTTTTGATCATTTATGTCATTGCTTATAGTTTGTCTGTTGGATTTATCTGTTTCTCCCCAGGTATTTTAGCTCCTGCCTCACACATGTTAAACCTAGATGTTAAGATTCTGGTATGATTATGATTATTGTAACCTCTTGGTACCCGTATGTGGCATCTCTCATTGTCCTTTCTAATATTTTCACATTTGGACTTTATCTTGGTATTAACATTTTGATAGCTATTTCCACCTCCAGGAAGGTTATACTCATTTATGCTTCACTTGACTTACACCGTGCAAGACTCCTTGTTTCCCCACACTCCCTAATGTTATGAATTTTAAGGCCTGTTTTTATTGGTAGCTTGGGAAGCTGGACCTGATGCCTAGTTCTGGCACTTACAATCTTCATTTCTCTCACTGCATGTCATATTCTATTTTTTTAAAAGATTTATTTATTTATTTATTTGACAGGCAGAGATCACAAGTAGGCAGAGAGGCAGGAAGAGAGAGAGGAGGAAGCAGGCTCCCCGCCAAGCAGAGAGCCCGATGCAGGACTTGATCCCATGACCCCGGGATCATGACCTGAGCTGAAGGCAGAGGCTTCAACCCACTGAGCCACCCAGGCGCCCCTGCATGTCATATTCTAATCACAGTCTCCTTAACTGGTTCACTCCAAACAGCATGGCCCTGACTGCATTATGGGATGGTGCTTGGAAATTTGAGTTAATCATCTATTAAATCACATTTTATCCTTCCTGTTGGTGTTGCCCCAGGACTCAGTTTTCTCTGGGGACAGGATTGGCCCAGATCCTTTCTCAGATGTATCTTCCCTTGGAGCTGCTGTGGGATTGGTGTGTGGATTGGTTCCTGCTGTAGTTACTGTGTCCCAGCTGGAGGCACAAACTACAGCTGCTGTGGTCTTCTGCTTGTCGGACATCTGGTGACCCCTCACCTTGTGCCTTAAGGAGGCAGAGGGACTGGAACTGGACAGTTACATCTCCAGTCCTGCCCCTTTGCTATTGGTTCTGCCTGTGCACCCTGGTGCCTGACTTCTGGCTAGCATGGTCTGGGGGTGATGAGCTCCCCTGATTGCCATTACTGACCTTGGCCTGAATGACTCTGGAATTCTGCTGCACTTGACTGGTAAGCCAAGTGCAGCCAAGTAAGCGAGCTGAGCTTGCTGCTGCCCCGAGGCCATTATGGGGCATGTTGTTCCGGGAGTTATATGGGTCCAGGAGCTAATATGTCTTGCCCCCTGTGACATTCTTCTTAACATTCCTCTCAGCCTCAGCCTGTCTTTGTCTTACCCCGCCTCCCCCATGCTGACTTTCTGCTTTCACAAACAGCTAGTTTCCTTGAACAACTTCTGTAGAAGCTTAAAGGTAACATCCTTTGCATCTGTAGAGTACTTTCTGTTCTTCAAAGCACTCCCGTATACATTCTCCCATTTGATCCTCACAAGACCTCTTCCAGGTATTTAGGTTAGGGATATATCCTGATTTCCCTGCCAAGGACATGGTGACAGGGATCAGGTGACCGGTTTATCCTTAGGGGCTTAGTTCATGTGGACCTGGTGTCACAGTGCAGTTGGGTGCTGGTTGGTGACTTTGTTCATTCATTCATTCCTGTATTCGTTTATTCCTACACTCTTATTATATTGAGAGGTAGCAGAAAGGGAAGAGCAAGGGTTTGGGTACAGACACGTTTTAATACCACCCCTTATCAGTGGTGTGGACTTTGTTGGGTACTTAACCTCTCAGAAGATAAGGTTCCTTCTTTATAATATAGGGGAAAAGTATGACTTATGGTGTTTATATGTGATTTAATAATACATGAGGGGCACCTGGGTGGCTCAGTGGGTTAAGCCTCTGCCTTCAGTTCAGGTCATGATCTCAGGGTCCTGGGATTGAGCCCCACATTGGGCTCTCTGCTCAGCAGGGAGCCTGCTTCCCCCTCTCTCTCTGCCTGCCTCTCTGCCTACTTGTGATCTCTCTCTGTCAAATAAATAAAAAAAATCTTTAAAAAAATGAAAAAATAATGCATTAAAGTTACCTGGTAGTAACAGAGTCTGGCATATGGTAAGTTACAGGTCAAATGTTACTATAAATACATAATATGTAAAGTGGGTTATTATTAGAGATAAAAATGTTCAAATGTGGACAATTTTATAATGGTAGAAATTCAGTGGCTTATGTTTGTTGAGTCCTTCCCTATGGTATGTGAGGCCCTGCCAGACCCCAGGCATGACAACAGAAATGAGAAGGGCTGTTTGTGTGTATCTTCTCTTAGACTGTGGAGGGTAGAGCCTGGGCCTCCTCCATCTTCCACACCAAGAGCAATGTCTGCCAGGTGGTCAGGGCTCCATAAATGCTGACTAAGACTAAAAGCCCCTGCCTGCAAGAATACCAGCGAGTTAAGATAGGCAGTCATGTGGGGTGCCTGGGTGGCTCAGCGGGTTAAAGCCTCTGCCTTCAGCTCAGGTCATGATCTCAGGGTCCTGGGATCAAGCCCCGCATCGGGCTCGAGCCTGCTTCCTCCTCTCTCTCTGCCTGCCTCTTTGTCTACTTGTGATCTCTCTGTCAAATAAATAAATAAGGTCTTTAAAAAAAAGAAAAGATAGGCAGTCACGTAATTATATAATTACAATAAGCAGGTATTTTAAAACATGCAGGCTATCGTGAGAGCCCGGAGACGACTGCACTCAGTTCTACCAAGGGAGAGGGAAGTCCAGTGGAGGGTTGGGGGCAAAGCAGCATCGAGCAGCTCCATCAAGACTCACTGTGGTCTGTCTTGGGAAGGGAGCAGAAGCAATTTGCTTACCTTGGACAGAAATGGACAGATGCTTTCTCTCAACTGACCCCCTCCTAATGCGCGAAATTGAGTTTGTATTCAGAGCAGCTTCTCTGTTTGTCTCACTGCTCCTGTGTTTCTGGTATCTGCTTTAATGTATTGCTTTGTAAAGTGCTCTGCTCTGTCCTGAGTATAAAAGAGATGGACTGTAAAACCAGGTTCTATTCTTTGGGCATCACATCTAGACATTGCATAACCAAGTCTGATATATTGTGTGAGAAGAAATAGAGGAACCCAAGAGATATTTCAAAAAGAGCAAATAAAACACCAAAGTGGGAGAGTATAGAGTGCATTCAAGTTAATAAACTGTCATGGACCAGTTTTCAATGTGAGAGAATCGATTTAGGGACTTGTCACTGTAGGACCAGAATCTCATTGGAATGAAGTTAGCTGCTGGTTTTGCCAAATTCAGGATCTTTTGGTTAGCCTTGAGAGGCAGTCTCTGGAATTGAACAGATTATTCTTCTAATTATTATTTTGCCAACAGCTCTTTGAAGTGCTCAGCCTGTCTCTCTTCCCTGAATGTTTAGTGCCGTTCACCCCCATACAGCATTGCTTTGCTTTAAGCTCCAGGATGAGGATTGCATGCCCTGGACCTCTTGCTAGGTTGGATACAGTTCATCAGCCTGGGTTTCCAGGGCTCACAGAGCCCGGAGAACTGTCAGGAGTGAACTGTGCGCAGGTGAGAGCCACTGAGCTACTCATCTTATTCAGAAGCGATAGACAATCAATACAGCTCTCCTTCTTGGCAATGTGGAAGGATGAGCACCACAGCGAGAGTTCCAAAATCTTTTCTGCCAAGAACTGGATTGGATTTTGTGCTTCTTCAGCCACAAAATGTCCCCAGCCTCTCACGCCTGAATCCTTAATGCCCTTTGCAGTCAGTCTGCTCAGACTGAATGCTTCTTTATCTTTCTTTTCAATATCCTCATTGTTTTCTTTTTGTTGGTTGAACTCTCAAACTCTCAAAAGTTTTTAGATCTCTGGTTTCTTACCTTTTCTTTCAAGCAAGTAGGATATATTAAGCCGCACTTTCATCCTTGATCTTTGTAGAAGAATGAGAATCCCTGCTTCTGATTTTGGGTACAGTTTGTAGAATATTTCCTTGGAGAACAAAAATGCTATATTTACGTATTGGCATGCTGGTATTATAATATCACTGACCTTAGGAAAATTCCATAACTGTTTTGAGCTTCACTTTCTCCATTTGAGAAATGGGGATAAAGATGACTAATTTATAGGATTTCTATGAGGACCGAAGAGATTGCTTATAAGGAAATGCCTAACACAGTGCACAGACTATAACAGATGTGCCATAATGATTATTTAAAACAAGTCAAAACAATGTAAGTGGGGTGAGTTCTATTTAAATAAGAAGAGCCCTTGGAGAATGGCAAGAAATGTAAAGAGAAATGACCAAGTTCTGTAGGGAGCTGTGTCCTCAGTCTGGTGCACAGCGTAAGATTTAGGGGCATATGGGGAAGCAAAAGGCAGGATGGAGTGTGTTGTAGGTAAACAGTGGTGAATTTGTGCAAACACAGAGTCAGTCATCTCAAGGAAGTTGTTGCTATAGGACGCCATGGAAAATTCTTCTAACGTGGCTCTAACATTACTAGATATCAGTAGTATTTGTCCACATCACCATAGTTTGATATAACAAATCACAGTAAAGCTATTCCTTATAGGGGTCCCTGGGCATCTAACTCTTGTTCTCAGCTCAGGTCTTGGTCTCACAGTCATGAATTTGAGCCTACTTAAAAACAAAAATCAAAAAACAAAAATCCTAGGGGCACCTGGGTGGCTCAGTGGTTAAGGCCTCTGCCTTCGGCTCAGGTCATGATCCCAGGGTCCTGGGATCGAGCCCCACATCGGGGTCTCTGCTGGGCAGAGAGCCTGCCTTCTCCTCTCTCTCTCTCTCTCTCTCTCTCTCTCTGCCTGCCTCTCTGCCTATCTGTGATCTGTCTGTCAAATAAATAAATAAAATCTTTAAAAAAAAAATCCTATTCCTTGTGATAATTGACTATAATTGACCCACAAAATGACAATGGAGAGGCAGTGTGGCATAATGCAATGGAATTTAAATTTGCTGAATAGCCAGAAGATCGGGAGTCATGTCTGTTTCACTTAATTGGTACATAGTGTCGGACTTTTTAGCTGCTTTGAGCCTTAACTTTAACATCTGTAAAAGGGGAATGATGATATCTTTCTTATTTTTTTCCTTGTTGGTAAATTGTTAGGCTCAATTGGGATGTTTTTTAAAGTACTGTCTATGTATTGGTTTTATGTGTTTCTTGTTTTGTTTTGTTTTGGTTTTTTAGTAGTAGTAAAAGTTAGTTACTTAGAGTTGTTGAAGAAGCTTCAGGCTCTTGTTCTCTTTGAGGTGAGCACAGAGTAAAGGGGCTTATGTTTCTGTAGCTTCCCATTGCTGGCTTCTCCAGACCATGTTCTGTTCCTAGCCTCTGCTGAGTCCATTTTGCTGCTCATTTGCCTGGTCTGTGCCATTCCCTCGGCCCGAGAGCAATTTAAGGATGGGTTGTGGCAGAAGTGCCAGGGATCCCACAGCACCAGTGAGACCCCCTCTTGGAGACTCCTGCATTTGTGTCCTTGGCATGATTGCCTGGACCCCTTGTGTCCTCTTTCCCTCTTTTGCCTCTGTTTGCTGCTGATGCCCATAGCAGTAGCCTTCATGGTCTTGCTTAAAGATTCCTGATGCTTTCGAAAGTTTCGTTTTCTTTCTCGCATTCTGCCTAGCAGACATGAGAGATCGGGGACTAGGTTTGAAGACAGACATGGGGTATGATGATCAGTGAAAGGAGATCAGGCCCTTGACTTGCAGTATCCAGCCCCTTCCAAGATAGGTCATGGAGTGGGGTCATAATGTAATCACTCTCTCTTTGTGTTTTCAGGGAGTCGACGAGTTGAAGATGAAGCTCAGAGCAGAGTGCTGTTCTCCCAAGTTCTGGTTGGTGTTGGCTGTCCTGGCCGTGTCAGGCAGCAGGGCTCGTTCTCAGAAGAGCCCCCCCAGCATTGGCATCGCTGTCATCCTCGTGGGCACTTCCGACGAGGTGGCCATCAAGGATGCCCACGAGAAAGATGACTTCCACCATCTCTCTGTGGTCCCCCGTGTGGAGCTGGTAGCCATGAATGAGACTGACCCAAAGAGCATCATCACCCGCATCTGTGATCTCATGTCTGACCGGAAGATCCAGGGCGTGGTGTTTGCAGACGACACAGATCAGGAGGCCATTGCCCAGATCCTTGACTTCATTTCAGCTCAGACTCTCACCCCCATCCTGGGCATCCATGGAGGCTCCTCTATGATAATGGCAGATAAGGTAAAGGAGGGTGACGGGGTGGGGCAGGGGAAGGGTTGTGTCAAGAACTGAACAGCACCTGTGTTTGAATGCAAAACTTGATGATAAGAGATGGAACTGAACCAGAATGCGCTGAATCAGTAGGTAGATCAGGAATTAGTCCCTTCCTTCAGAGATGAAAGTGAGGAGAAGGGACAGTCTTGAACAGGGTCCATGTGTTCTTAAATGGACTCTCTGAAATGACAACGAGATGTTGAAGCTCATAGTTGTGTAGTACATTTTCTTCAAATATGTGCAGGCATAGCTCCTTTAAACCTTTAAAGTAAGGCGTGCTCTATTTTCTGGAAACACATATTACTCCCCCCTCCCCCGCCCCATGCGGGCTCCAAAACTATTAAAAGAAAAATCCCTTGAGGCAGGTTATTTGTCTCCTTGAAGATACAGATGACATAGGGAGGTACTTCTTGCTAAGTTGTCTGTGCATGTCACATGTCGATCTCCACACCAGAGTGGATTTTAATCCATGGAACCAGTAGCAGCTGCATTTTCTCCATGCTTAGAATTGAAGGCAGTGGTCCTTACCCTTGGTGACCCATTGGGCCCCTTGAGGAGCTTTCAACATGCAGTGGGTGCCTGGGGCGCACACCCAGAGATTCTGAGTGCTGGCCCGCCATGCAGCCTGGATGGCCGGCTTCTTGAAAGCTTCCCGCATGATTCTAGTACGTGGTTAAGGTTGAGTCCTGTAGCTTTATGGCCTCAAAGAAATCATAGAGTCTTCTGCGTTAACATTAGGCCAACTGTTCTCTGACAAGCTCATGAGCATCTGACCATGATACTTATTCTCTAATTGCAGAAGGTGTTTTGTTTGTGGTTTTATTTTGTTTTTCCTTTTTTTTTTAACTTATTCAGAGATTTCTCCTTCCTTTATTTATTATTGCTCATTGCTTAGGTGCAGTGCTCCTCCCACAGGCATTGTCCTTTGCTGTTTTCATATCTTAGAATGATCATTTCACTACCATTGTAGGATTTATTGCTTCTCATCACTTGGTCTCTATCTTTGCATTGTCCTCTTCTCCTTCTTATCATCATTTTCAAAACTGTAGTTTTGTATTTAAAGGACATGCAGTGGGGTCACTGATGTTTGTAAACATCGCAAAAGCTAGTGCAGACAGGGCAAGGGTGCTCCTTGGCCAGTTGAGAACCACTACAGTGCAAGGTTTAGCGGGCTCCAGCCACCGCGTGTGATCACTACCGCCATCTGTCGGCCGCAGGCAGAGATGACGCGCTTCTGTTAGGGAGCTTCCTTTATTCAATCTAGGAAAGGTCAAGTGGAAGTCTTCAAAGGAGGGGCTGCCCTTGCATATGAGAAAGGTATGCTTCCATTCACCTGCGCAAAGGTAAAGATGTTAGAAAAGAAAGTCTGGCACTAGAAGCCCATGCTGGGGGATGTGGGATAAACTGAACCATAATGGAAAATAGAGACCAACTGTGACAAACCCATTGAGCTTTTGCTTCAGATAGATTTTTTTTTTTTTCTCAACATCATTGTCCTCAGCTGATGATGTTATATTTTTGCAGTGGTATTTTGAGGGCACGATGTTGCGCTGAAAGAAGGCCAAGGTGGATGAGCCAAATTTTTTGAATCATAAAGAAGTGCATGCTTATGTTGAGAGCACGACAAGTGAAAAAAATTTTTTTTGGTTATGCAGGCTATGGTGCAACTTCAGTTATTTTAACACTCCCGCCCTCTTGCCCCCATAGGAAAGGTTACTGGCTACACTGGTTGGTTGTTTTTTTTTCTGTTGTGCCTCTTAGAAATGTGTAATAACAAATATCATCATATGAGGCAAGCTGCAGACCATGTGGAGAGACTGGGCTCTTTTGTTCATTGATTCATTCTAGGTGCTTTCATGTTTACTGTGTGCTTGAGTACGTAGCACTTTGCATATATTGTCTTCTTTTTAAAAAAGATTTTATTTATTTATTTGACAGACAGAGATCACAAGCAGGCAGAGAGGCAGGCGGGGGGGGGGGAGCAGGCTCCCCGCTGAGCAGAGACCCCGATGCAGGGCTCGATCCCAGGACCCTGGGATCATGAACTGAGCCGAAGGCAGAGGCTTTATTTATTTATTTATTTTTAAGATTTTATTTATTTATTTGACAGATCACAAGTTGGCAGAGAGGCAGGCAGAGAGAGAGGGAAGAAGGCTCCCCACCTAGCAGAGAGCCCAGTGCAGGGCCTGATCCCAAGACCCTGGGATCATGACGTGAGCCGAGGGCAGAGGCTTTAACCCACTGAGCCACCAGGTGCCCAGCGTGTACTGTCTTATTTAATACTCTTATAACTCAGCGAGCTAAGTGATATAATTTATCTCTGTTTGACAGATGGGGAAACTGAGGCTCAGAGTGATGAAAAACCCATAGCCAAAGTGATGTAGCTAGTAGGTGGCAGCCAAGACGTCAACATTGGTTGCTGGCTCCAAAGGCACATGCTCTCTTGCCTCTCCAGAAAAAGGTGAGGTCTCCAGAAAAAGGTCTCCAGAAAAAGGTCAGGGTCTCATGTACCTTCCTATTCTTTACTTTGTCTTTCCCTATATAGCGCCGTGGTAGATATTACCTGACTAAAATTCATCCATCACTTGATTCATAATGGCAGAACTGGGATCTGAGGAGAGAAGTAATGAAGAGATGAGATGGCGTAGTGCTTGGATGCAGCCCAACTCCACAGTGGGCCCATTAGTTCCTACTTCTGGGGGTAAAAGGGAGAACTGAAAGCAGTGAGGTAATGGTAAGGAGCTCCCTCTCTGGTCCCTGAGACCTCCCACCATGGCAGCCACACCCAAATATTCCATCTTCTCTTTTTCTCTTTAGTGGTTTTTAGGCAATTTCTTAAAATAGTCTAAAAAATATTAACTGACTTCTAACCTGAAAAGATTTCCAAAATGTGAGTAGAAAGAAGAAAAAGAAGAAAGAAGGCACAGAAGCTGGAGAGTGGATGGAAGGCTCAGCCCTGAGGGGTCAGACACCTGAATGGGCTGGAAGCTGCTTAAGAGGGTGAGCAGGGAACCACCCCCCTCCGGCTGAGTGGGCAGCAGCGCCAAAATCCCTGGGATGCCCTCCCCCAGAGGGACATCTGCAGGTTTAAGGGATTTGCATGAAGGCAAATAAAGAGTCCCCCAGATCTCAGAGAAATAAGCTTTTGGGGCAAGTTTCAAAAATAAAACATCTCAAGTTCTAAGGCCAGTTCTGTTTTTTTTTTTTTTTAATAGAAGTTTATTTTTAAGTACCATGAACATATTTTACAAACCTAGAACGAGGACACAGAGTTTGACAACTATGAATCAACTGTGCGGCCACAGGACAAAACATTTGAAAATGGAACTGATGCAGAAAATCCAAGAAATGCAGCTTTGCCATGGCCTAGTCTTTGAGGTACAGGTACCATCTGAAGGATGATAAATAAGCCTTCCCTTTTGCTTCCCCCTTCTAGAAGATAGGTAATTGCTGTGCTGTTTTACCTTAGTTTTGTTGTTGTTAGTTCGCCCAAGTAAAGCCCATTTACTAAGTGTTCTTGTGGACGGTTATATTGTAGGAATAAAGCGTCAATGGAAGGAGTTCATAATGGAAGAAAACACAGATGTAAAGATTTTTGACCAAAGTAGAGAGAGACACAAATTCAGCATCTGGTCAGATAGCCTTGTACTCAGTTTTTCTTTTTTTGCATATGCTAATTAATGAGTACAAACATTAATGAGTGTTCTACTTTCCCAATGAGGAAATGTCCTCTATACCATGGTGGAAACAAGCATGGGAGCTGGAAGACTGGAGCTGTTAGAAGTTCTGAATTTGCAGTCAGAGCTTGTGTTAGCCATCACCTCTAGATGTGGGAATCTGGACTACTCACCAGCCACTCACTCTAAATATTGATCTCCTTGTCTATATAGGGGGGGACCATATTATATATTATAGAGTGATTGAAGGGAGAAAATACATAGCAAGTGCTTCACTACGTGTCTAGCACAGCATTCTGCTGACTAAGCTGAAGGTCATATGGAACGATTTGAAGAAAGGGAAGTTTGATGATACATGAGAAGAATGGGAATTGAGTAGAGTCCTGGCCAATTGTAGAGACACTTCTGAACTGTAGGCCGACCAAGAAGAGAGGTCAGGTGAGAATCAGGGAAAGGGCTCTGATGTGTGAGGTAAGACCCTTGGTCTTTCCCCACCATGAAGCCAAAGCTCATTGATGGTATGGCTGTGCCATAGCCAAAAAAGGCACGTTCAGCTACGGAACTGCTCTCAAAAGGAGAGTATGGCTAGGTGCCTATAGTACTAAGTGCTGAGAATAGTAACAGAGACCATTTAAAAGTGTATGAGGATCGGGAGGGAGACAAACCATAAGATACTCTTAATCTCACAAAACAAACTGAGGGTTGCTGGGGTGTGGGTGGGAAGGTTGGGGTGGCTGAGTGATGGACTGAGGAGGGTATGTGCTATGGAGAGTACTGTGAAATGTATAAGCCTGATGATTCACAGACCTGGACCCCTGGGGCAAGTAATACATTATATGTTAGTAAAAATAATTAATAAAAAAATTTTTAAAAAAGTATATGAGGTGATTTTTTGGCAGTTCCCCACCCGAGTATAAAGAGTCTACCTTATTTTATCTTGTTATAAATGCTTTTATTCTCCCTGAGATCCTGGATTTCGGATGCCCATCTCAGTCTAAATAATGAACTAAAGCTAGATGTCCTTATGTTTCTTTTCAGGAGGTTTCTCTCCTAATTTGCTGAAATCTTTCTTGGGTTTTCAGATATTGGCTCAGAGAGGTTAAATAACCCGTCCAGGATACGACAGCTTGTGAATAGGGAGAATGGGATTCAAATCCCAAAAGTAGCTCTCTTGAAGCTCATGCTTCCTGTTGATACAATTCTGCCTCACAGAACCCTAAAGTCCTGAGTTTTAGTCTCCATTCTCATGAACTTCAGAAATTTGAATGAACAAATAACGTAAACTACATGATACTCAGCTTACAGTTTATGAGATTTTAATTTTGTTTCCTGCCCTATCCACTTTACAACACTTTGAAGATACAGTTAAATAAAATATGTGGAAAACCCTGAAAAAGTACTGTACAAACAGTTGCTTTAGGTGAGAGAATAAAGAGCAGTGTGATAGGGAATGACAGATTTACTGACATTGGCATCAGGACCAGGGAAAATGGTTTGGGTAGGAGGTAGCAGGGAAAACAGGAAGTGGAAGTTATAGTAGGATCAGGCAAGAGGACACAAGATCTGCTCTTTAGTGCTGCAAGAATGGAAAAGGGCATGCCAAGGAGAGGATCAGTGTCCAAAAGTAGTTGGGTTGACCAGAGCGCAGTAGGGTAGCTAAAACAGGCACCATATTCCGTATTTCATTCCTAACACAAGGGCATGTGAAAATATTCTCACTCTGGTGTGTGTTGTTATCATTCTTTCCTTTCTAAATTGTTTGGTTGAGGGATGATGCTTTGAATAGCACTGTAATTTTTTGCACAGAGTGCTACATTTTGAATCTAAGTGGGGCTAGGAAGATGGCCTCTACTCTTCATTGGCCCTATCTTTTCTTGCTCTCCTCCTTACTGGCTGTGCCTCCCCCAACATGCATCTCATGGCCAGCAGTGACGTGTGACACTATAAATAGACTATTGCCCTCCAGTTGCTCGTGTGGGTCTCCATATCCAGCATAATCTAGAAACCAAGATGGCTATGCTACTCACATTTTACTCCATGCTTCTTCCTGAATTTTGGTATCTTTCAGTTGTTTACCTTGCTTGTAGTTGTCTGTCCTGTGGTCTTCCTGGGGATGGAATACTTCAAGAGCATACTGTGGTGTTACTGTACTGATGAGGAGAGTTAAGACATAGTAAAGAGGACAAGAGAGCAAAAAATCTTGATAGAGCATGCCAGCTTGGTGCTAGATGCGATGTTAATGAGCATTTTAATTCTAATGTGATCCTTTGAGATAAATAGTAGTAGTATTAGTTTTTAGTTGATGTGGAACCTAAATTCAAGTGTGTACCAAGGCCAAAGTGACACAGCTGGAAGAACAGTGGGACTGGGATCAAGATCCAAGTATGTTTGACTTATTTTAAAGGATTTTTTGGCTGATTTTGAAACTCGCAGTCCACACGCTGAGGAGTCAGAAGAAGGCTGGGATAGTATTCCCTCCTTGGAGGTCTGTAACTCCTCTCCCATCTTCCCTTTTGCCTTGTACTATACTTGGGGGAAAGATGGGTGGGCCATTCTCTCTAAGGCCCCGTACACATGGCAGTGCTGCGGCCCTCACATCTGTGTGGATTCCAGACCTTTCCACCTGTGTTGGTGGAGTGGGATGTCTTGTTGGCCAACTTACCCACCCTTTTAAAATTGGAGCTAGGGTTTGCTTTCAGGAGACTGGCCAGTTGAAGTCCAGGTGCAGTTTTAATGCTTGGAGAAACTTGGAGAAGCGGGAATTACTTTAGGCATTTATAGACCTGGAAGCACCTGGTGCTAGAAAGTAATGCATGAGCCATCCTGTGTTTCTCCTCCATCCTCCAGGAAGGTGATGACATATCTATAGGAAGGCGGGGGTGGGACACGGAGGGAAGGCAGGCTTTGGCACTGTTAGTCTGGAGCGCTGTGCCTTCACCAGCTACGTGAGCTTAGTGATGCTTTTGAAGCTCTCTGAGCCTCGACATTTCCTTTTACAAGACAGGGACAAAATAACACCTAGTTCTCAGTGGGTAGTGAGCTTTACGAAGCACGGTAGCTTGATAAACCGGAGGCTGTTTCTTGTATTTTCGTATACCAGACCATTTGACGCTTTGAAAGCAGTGGGATCCTCATGTTTTTCTGTTAACTGAAAAAGAAACCTTTGGGTTGTTCATACCCTTCATTTTAGGCCTGGTGGATAAGCAGCAGCTTGGTGGGCTCTGCCTCTGCGGTGATGCATTTATTGATTGTGACATGGGACACGATCGGGACTTATCAAGATGTTAAAAGCTGGGACATAGTGATTTCTGTAAACTGATACACACAGGGCATAAGCAATGAAGATAAGTCAAGAACATTAAAAAAGAAAGCCTAGCAGAATAAAATAGCATTTGAGCTTAGGGTCACTCATAGATTTGGAAGTGTTGATTTATAAGGAAGAGGGAGTTCTTAGATGAGGGACATATTAAAGGTACATGGTAGGAAGTAGTGACTTGTTATATATATACAGGGGCGGCGGTACAGTTAATTCATTGTCACCAGCCAGCTTTTAATTGATCATACTGCTACCCCTAGAAAACCTCTTGGATTATGATTACATGAAGAATATATTTTTATTCCCCTTTCTGAGGCTTCTTTAATTCTTTTTGCCTTATTCTTAGATAATAGATCTATGTTTTATTCAAAATTATATTTTGATTCTGTGGTCTCTCAGGGTCCA